>BMAV01026534.1:109417-131648 GCA_019973955.1 Trichonephila inaurata madagascariensis | reverse complement strand
AGAACTCGTGACAAGGCAAGCCACGATCCGATACCTATACCACTCGGCTGTGCCACTGTCCATCTACAATAGCTTTCATGTTGCTTTATAGTGCACAACGCTAATAATCTCACTTAGAAATAATTTGCTTATGATATGTAATATTTTTTTTTTTTCTTTTTATGGAGAGTCAAAAATAGTTTAAGACTATTTGAGAAAATATCACCTTTATTTCAACTAAACTCAAACGAAGTTAGTTTTAACTTGTGTGGAAGCTTATAGAAGAGGGTATCAGTTCATGTGTCGTCGTCGCCATTACCCGTGGTTCAAAATTACGAGGTCCGTCGTCAGTAGTCCTCAAGTTGCCTTAGAGTGCGGTATTAACTCAAATCAAACCATTGTTGGTGGGAGCTGTATATGAATTAATATATATATATAATCAGTAATTTCAAACTTTACTTAGGGCTGTTTTTCGCAAAAGTACGAGAGCCTGAACTAAACGCGGAGCACGTTTTCAGACAGAAAAATGCCTCAATTTTCATGAAAATTTGCAACATTATAACTCATACATCTATTAACAATATAGCGCTTCAAAAATTTCAAAATATTCCTCGAGTATTATTTTTTCATTTTAACACGTGAAAGGACAGCTCATTTAACATTACGGTACAGGAGAAAATACACGAAACACATTTTATACCAGAAGAAATGGCTCAGCTCTGTCAAAAAAGTAAAGAATGATAAAATATGTTGTTCTCTAAGGGATAGTGAAGCCAGAATATAATATTAACTTTTCATGTACCTAATTCGGGTCCCATTCTTTAACATTAACCGAAAACAGCCTTAATGATAGTCAGTTACTGTACACTGAAAAACTTGATTATTAGTTTTAGTATACTTATAACATTTATTAGTTTTATTTTTTGAAAAAAAAAATCACGTTCCCTCTCCCAACTATTCATTTCCGTAATTGTTTAAGTCCGGAAAATACACTATAAATATACATAATTTTTTGGTTTTATTTTAAATGTTATGTATTTGCATCTGAATGTTTTTACAACTAATAATTTTTAATGCATAATAAGTACAAGACTTATCTGTGTGCTATCAAAGCCATTAATCTAACTATACGTCTAATTTTACGAGAACACCAGTAAAAAAAAAATAGTTCTTCGTAGAACTTAATAATACACTCTTCTAGCACCGATTTTGTCTTCTAAACCGTTACGAGTGCAAAACTTGTAATTTATTTCAGCGGCGCGTTTCAATTTTTCATGCAAATTTGCAGGACTCCCTGAACAAGAAATGGGAGTGTTCCTTACGAGGTCTGTAATTCGTATGAAGAGGAAACTAAGACACACACACAGAAAAGCATATTAGTAACGCTCGGAGGTTACGAGCAAAGAAAAAGAAAGATTTCTTTTAGTCTGTCTGATGGCACTTAATGTGGTTTCAAGGAAAAGAGCAAGGGCGACAGAGGAAACTTGAAATTGAAAAATAAAAAGTTTAAGCGTGTATATGTCGAGTTTAAAAGTGCCGTGTAAATCAAACAACGATTATGAAAAAATAAAACACGCGAATTCATAGAAGTATCAGCAGCATGAAATAAATTCATTTTTGACATGAAACGTGCTTTTTAGGGAGATAATTTAATCCGATTTGTGTCCAGGTTTTGCTCTATAACATTCTCCTAAATAAATGTTTATATTTTAAACCAAAAATGTTTCTTAATTTGCTTTTGATTAACTGGAGGTAAATTTTACACACCCACAACAGAAATTATCGTTTTTTAATTCATCTATTATCTTATGCGTAATCCATCTACTTAAATTAAAATTCTCGAGTTCGTATTTCCTCTAAAAATAATTTATGTTATTTGGTTTGAGTTAACGCCGTTCTCTAGAGCAGCGACTCTATAGAACCCGAATTCGAAACATTTTTTTAGATATAAAAAAAATGAAAAATTAATATGATATTCTAACTTTACTATCCTTTAGACAGCAGCATTATTCATATGTCCCATTTTTAACAGAGTTGATTCATTTTTTCTGGTATAAAAAGTGTTTCGCGATTTTTCTCCTATTCCGTAATGTTAAATGGGCTATGCCTTCACGTATTAAAACAAAAAAGAAAGTATTTATGAAATATTTTTAAATTTTTAAAAACACTATATTGTTAACAGAGGTATGAGTTATAATGTTGCAAATTTCCATGGAAATTGAGGCATTTTTCTGTCTGAAAATGTGTTAAGAGTTTAGTTCAAGCTCTCGTACTTCTACCGAAGACAGCCTTAAACTGTGGTCAGCAAAGATCACTCATTTAATGTTAAAATTAATATTCAGAATATTGCATTTGATGTAACAGCACTTGCAAAAGTAATGCAACACCATATTTCTCATTAAAAATTTTAATACAGTTAAGTACATTTTTTTTATTGTAAAATACTAATTTCAAATAAATATTTTTTAATTAGACGTATACTATTTTCTTAAAGGGAAAAAAATGTGTTGAAAAATCCTGCATAAGTTGCAGAGAAACGATTAATGGGGAATTTTTAAATCCCTTAGCCATATGTTGAAAGGGGAGTTCGAGTGAGTGAGTGAGTAAGTGAATATTAACGTCGCACACAGTTCAGCTACACGAGAGCTTTTGGCGACGGACCTCGTAATTTTGAACCATGGTCAAGTGACGAGGGCGACACCTGAGCTGGCCCCGAGGGGTGTTAAACATCTTGGGGGACCGCGATGCGAGGCTGATAGATAAAGGGAGGTCGCGGCGATCGAAAGTTAAGTACTGCTGTTCTGAGGCATAGGTTCCCAAAATGGTTCCTCAAGACTCTTGAGGAATTCTTGTGACTACTGAGGAAGAAGTCCATGAAAAAATGAATTTAGGGGGCGTAGACAAAGTTAGGGGGCCTATTAAAGGTTTAATATTAATTAAAATACTTGTAATTTATTACCATTAATATGAAAGTTAAAATAAATTAGTTATGATTTTTATGTGTTATTAAAAGAAAGAGAAAATTGTAAATATTAAAATAAAGTTTTTCAGATATGTACATAAAGTACAAGTAATGAAAAGCGTCGCACGGTGAAAGTCGAGTCGATAGCAGGGGCCGCCATCTATGCAGGTTTAAATAGGAAAGAAAACTCGCCTAAAATATGGCAGTAAAAAATAGTCATACATCTGATGAACAGTTTAGGTTTGTTTCGTGCTTGGTCCCAATATATGAAGCGTATGCAACAATTTTTTTCTTAATTCCGAGCAGAAAGCAGTATTATTTTTTTGTATTGTTATGAAGATAAACATCTCACTTTGGTTCACCCATCTCATTCAAAAAAATGTATTTCTATATTTTAATGCAAAAGTTGTAAAATTTGAATAAACATTACTTTAGGTATCACAGTGTTTTCTTATACTTTTATTAACGTTAACATTTACCATTCAGAACATCAAAGTAAAATTTGTTATTTTCTATTATTCATTGAAAAGGAGTTATTTCACTTAGGGGTTCATGACCAAGTTTTTAGTATAAAAGGAGTCAGTCCATGGACACAATTCCCTGCTCTACAGCAACGGTTTTTAAATTGAGGTCCGTGGACCTCTGAGGTTCCCAGCGCCATTCTAGGGGGTCCTCGGAGTTTCTCATGTAACAATAATATTTTCCATAACACAACATTAATATATACAGACTCTGAAAAGCCTCATGGTAAAATTGAAAGATGTACCATCCTAGACTAGATCACTAAATTGACCTAATGAAAAAAAACTCTACTAGAACATGCATTTCGATCACGAATTTCAAGTTGGCGAGGGGTGTTCAAAATCTTGGGGGAGGGCGAAGTCAGGCTCATACGAAAAGGGGGGTCGGCGATCGAAAGTTTAAGAGACGCTGTTCTAAAACTATACGATGGCTACTTGTGAACCGTATTTGTAATTTTGATACCTAATCAAACAGCTCTAAAATGACAACATTCTCTTAAAGTTCACACTACACGTCGAGAGAACTTGAAAGCCTATTTTCTGCTGAACATTCAGCTATCCTTATTATATTCCAAGCAACGCATCTTTGGAGAAATTAGAACTAAAAGCTGCAATTCGACTTGACTATAGCCAACCAAGACTTAATTTCTAGTTTGCAGAGCCTTTTTACTTTCCTTGATTGATTATCTTCTGCATCTTAGCAACACGAGGGCTCTTATTGACGGACTTTAATCCACCCCAAACAAATGAAAAATTAAGGGAATTAAATGAAACAGATTTTTAAATGAGATACAGAAGTAAAAAAAATTAAATTAAAATAAAATAATCATTAACAGTTACACAAAATAGCAAAATCCCTCTTTGCATTAAAGTATTTTAAATGCTTCCATTACATTTTTTTGTTGAGAAAGCAAGTCACTGTTCAATAAAAACGACACATGAAACAGAATGCATTGAATATATCTAACTTTTTTTTTAAAGATATTTCGATACCAGACGTTAGTGAGAATATTCCACTACCAGCAGAAAAGGAAAAGAAATCCACAAAGTTTGCATTTGGCTTAACAAAAACCCGTCGTGCAAACAGAAAACTGTACATTACCCCCAAAACCAATACACTCAAGAAGGATAAAAAAAATCTTCAGGACACATTCAGAAACAGAATAAAATGACATGTTTGCTCTTGAGTGGATATGTCAGAAAATGTGTAAGAGTTGGCCTCCTTATTCCCTTCCCCTTTAAACACAGTGAAAGTTTGTCTTTATTCTCAACTACCACTAAAAATTTCAACTATTTTAAGGCGCTGTAAACTGAATGATGGGTATCCTACTTCAGCAGGAGAAAAATATTGGACAAGTATCCCAAAATATGTACCGTAAATTCAGGCGTATAACACGCACTTTTAACACAAAAAATGAGATCGAAATTTACGGGTGCGCGTTATACGCCGGGTATAAAAATAATAGCTTCAAAAATAAATAAATAAAGCATGAGCATAAGAAAAATTAAACTTCTACTTACATCGGAATACTAAATATTTAAATTGATTAGGTATGTCATTTCTTTCGAAGGGTTCTGATTCTAATAGTATACTATTTTTTCAAAACCCTGCGATAACTCCAATAAATGACTTAAAAACATACGAGCATTATACATGCACACTTCTAGTTCTTTTGTAAAAAAAAAAATGGGTGCGCGTTATATGGCGAATATACCTAAAAATTAAAAAATGCAGCTTAAAAGTATGGGTGCGCATTATACGCCTGATTTTATGGCATATTTCTCATGTACAACAATGAATATATAACATTTGCATGTTAAAAGAACTAAATTTTTGGCATTATTTCGTAAATTTCAAATACGGTCATTGTAGCTTGATTGGTAGTACTCGCATACCGATTTCATCCAAGATGGTCGTCAATAGTTAACAGGATGCTTAATATTAAGCACAGCTGATTCTTACAATCCTTGCATGGTTTGATAAATGAAGCATCTACTAAAAGTACAGTTTTTATCACATGATCATTTAAAATTACAGGTGACTCGTCAAATCCACATATATTAATTGAAAGCCGCTGAAGCTTAGTTTGATTATAAATTAACGATAAATGATAATTATTGGCAACTTAGCTCGTAATCTCGAGCCACTTTAATGATGAAGTCAATGTCTGAGAAAGTATCTCATTAGGCTAACTTTTACACCGCGTGATGACTTTGAAATCAGTTGAATCCAATATATAACAGCCCTATTATTGCGGATCATAGATGCTCGGTAGAATCAGAAGAAAAAAAATACCGAATCGAATCCATCACTCGCCACGGTGCTGACGACCTTACTTATTAAGTACCGCAGCCTGAAGCTGACGAAAAAAATTAAATTGTTTTAGGTATACTGATGACAACAGGTGATACAGTTGTCAAGTTTCAAATAAATTAATGGAATAAGTTTGAATTAAAAAAAAAATAGATTTAAGAACAACATATGAAGATGTTTGCCTTAAATTAATATAGTTCTAGAGCAATATGAAAGCTAAAGGCAATAAATAGATGTAATTTTAAGCCGAGACCAAATGAACGAGGCCAACACCTAAAAATGGTACATTATTTTCATAATTTCCACACTACATACTTGGGAAGACAGAGCCAGCCCTAGACTCGCCTCGAACACAAACTTGCGATCATGACAATTTGATTACAGCAACCTGCCTCTTCAAACTAGATTTAAGTTTGCTACATTACAGCAGCAAGCGATTTACAAATCTACAATTGACTAATGGTAAAAGAACACCTTTGAGGTCAAATATTGTTGTTTCATATGGCAAAATTGGAAATAAATCAATTTACATCAAGTCATTTGCCAAGGAAAAATGTCAAATCAAAACCAAAAACTAAAAATTTAAACCTAGAAAAGACCAAAAGCTAAAAACCCGCAAGATGTACAGAATTAAAACCGTAAGAAGCGTAAAAACAACAATCTAAAGAGAAAGCAATCTAGCTCTTGGGACTCGAGCCTTCTCGCCAACTAATGCAGCAGACAAGCATCTCTATATTATAACTTATGGTAAAGATCCGGGCGCACAAGTAAATGCTATGTATATTCAAAGTGTCTGTAATACAAATAGGGCAGAGGTCAGGTATGGCGAACTAATGGCACGTGACACAATATTTTGGGCACGCCACCGATAAAAACGGTTTGCACATTTTAGTTCAAAATAACAAAGCTCCCTATGAAGTATTAGGAACTAACCCTATTATGTACCCTGACGTGACTCCATTTGAGAAACTGAACTTGTCCCAATTGGATTAGTTGGAAATTGTAGAATTTGAAATGCAAACTGACTGATTTCCAATCTAGTTTAATATGGATTCAAGAATTTATTGAAACAAAGAAACATTTGGAATCGATTGAAACAGAAAAATTAACAAGCAATATAAGTAAAAATGTCAGTAACGAAATTTAGCGAACATGGAATACGATTACAGACACATTTAAATGCTTGAATAAGCTGGTCCATGCTATTTTAACCATATTTTTATTTACCTATTCCTGTGAATCGTTATTCTCAGAGACTAATAACATTAAGACTCTCTTAGAAACCGTTTAGAAGACTCCACAATTCAGCATGCATTCTGATAAAAGTAACATCTCACAATCCTATTATAAGATATTTGTCACATAACCTGCATCAACAGATGACACACTAATGTTACTTTAATTTGAATTACACTTTAATACATATAACTAAAACATTTACTACTATACTGTGCAAAATTTATTTTTTTCGTAGTAAAATAGTAAAGAGTTTTGAATTGTTAGTATTCAGTTTTATTATTTTTCCATAATCACAAATACGGCACGTCTGTATTTCATTAAACATTTCTTTTGAAAAAAAATGGCACGTTGATCCATAAAGGTTCGCCACCCCTGGCATAGGCTGTTTGTCAGTATGTCTATTCGGCTGAGGTGTTTGCAGTCAAATAACGAAACTTAAAATAACATCTCATTCCTGGGATTTTCCCTTTTCAAGCCATTTAAGAAATGTATATGCCCAGTTGATGCTTCCACTAATTTTTCCATCAGACAAACTTTAATAAAAGGCTCCCTAAGCATGCGATTCATATAATCTTCACACCACACTGTCAAAAAAAGGCGCTGTTTCCTTCTTGATGAGTACCTATCAGAAATAACACATTTATATAATATATATTATCCTTGACACACATCTGTACAATTAGTAACGCTTATCTACTTTCAATACGTCTTGCTATGAATGTCAGTTTCCTAAAATGTATTATTTATGCACTATAATATGCTGCATTAAGAATCATTTAGATTAAAATATGATTCTTTAAATGACACAAAGAATGATAAGTATGCATATATGAATTAATAACGTGAATAATGCTCGATATATATCATTGGATCACACCTAAATATAAAAATGAACTCATTATTTAAGTAGTTTATAATTAAATCTCATCGTGAGAAAAAACATTTAAAAATCATTTACTCCAAATGAAGATTTAGTCGAGTAAAATAAAAATTAAACAAGTCCCTTTCAAGGCCAACTAGATATATTATAACATAGTTTACAATTGTAAGAAAGACAGGTAACTTGTTTCCAAGAGCGAAGGTCAGTGTTATATTTGTCCAAAGACTTAAATGGAAAAGATGTATCACGCGTAAAAAGAAAATTAGAAGATTACAATGGAAAAAGCAAGTAAATGAGGAAAATACTACTCTTTTAACATAACGAGTTTGAGATTTATCAATACAATTCATTGACAGTTATTCAAATGCGGTGACACGGAAAGTTTATTCAAATATTCATTTAAAAATTAAAGAAATATGAAGTTCAGGAGTCAACACATTTTATATGAATATTAATTTTATTAGTTTGACATAAAGTAAGAAATTTATCACACACAACATTAAAAGATTTTCTAGCTGTTTAAAACCAGTATTGAAAACATTGTATGAAAATGTGTGAAACCAAAAATTTAATCTCACCTAATACACGCGAGTTATTAGGATATATTTCTTCAACTTACAAATTACTACATAAAAGTAAAAGATTCTCTTTTACAACAAAAGTTTATATATGTAAAACTGCATGCAATAAATAAAGAAAAAGAAGAAGAAAGTGTAGCATATATATAAAGATATATTTATTTTTTCCACATAATTTGTTTTATTGAGGTAATTATCGTACTGATAGATCAAGACATTGAGGCATTAAAAGTAAAATGATGTTTTTGATAATGAAGTTAATTTTAGGCGGCTTGTTTAGCATCATAATACGAGAAAAGTTAGTCCTTAAAGATGTTTTTCAGCTCAGGCTAGAAATTATCAGAAACGGTATATGGCAGAATTTTCCAGTGCCAGAAATCCTAGAAGTGTCACTTGTCATGAGTAGTATGTTGTCTTGCATTACCATACAATAGCAGACTTTTATGGAACACAGCTATATTTCTTGAGATGATTAAATACTTGATTACTTATTAACGTCATGCTGGTAAGCACAAGGACCAACATTTGAAGCACCAATTCTCCAAACTCTCACACTACGCCAACGAGTAGATTGAGAGCCTCGACGGATTTAAATTGCATTCGCCCTTCTACACGACAGGTCTTCAGTGACCCCATCATTCGAATTTACGCCTCAACAATGCGGACCACCAGTTCACGACACTCGGTCACTGCATACACCAAAACCCGCATCTCTAACTTTATTTGTTTACAAACGAAACGGTCTCCTTTGAGACGACTGTCGGCTGAGTAGGATGCCCGAATCTCTTTTACAGCAATGTATTTTGGATTAGATGTAGAGAGGGTTTTCTGCTCTAAGGCAATGGGTAACAACAACATACTACACAATATGGTTGACTATCAGTTAAATACACCTAATATATTTTAGACATTAGCGGGCTAGGTGGCGCAGTAGGTTTGTCACTGGCCTTCTGTAACCAAGGTTGCGGGTTCGACCCCGGCCCAAATCGGGGGATTTTCCTGATACAGAAAATTGACAGTGGCCATGTCGTATGAATATACAGCATGATTATGACTGTCCGTTTGGCTTGGATGCTCTCGGCAAAATTAAATTTTTAAGAACAAATTTCGCATCGGCAGAGCTTAGGTGCCTCAAAAGGTGCCTGGGCGTCAAAATTACTTGCGGTGATTGGTATCACCTAAATGGTGCCGCACTAAAAAGTGACACCAGCTCCTGGGGAATGTACTAGGTCTGCAAAGGTAGAAATACCAATTCACAACCCCATTACAGAAAAAAGAAAAAATATTTAGATAGAAGATTTATTCTGGTACTTATGTATCCTTCAATAATCAAACACCAACAGCGAATGTTGGTTTCATCACGACCCACTTGAACCACATACCATTCTGTAACGTTTTCACGCCATGCAACAGCAAAATAGGCTTTTTTATGTAGAATTACATCGTTCATATAGACGCGATAAGATAAGATAGTGCGGGGTCTTTTCATCTGACATCGCCCCGACTACCGACGGCCGTGAGAAAAACACGACTCCACCCTTAAACCGGAAACCCCGACTGAAACTCAAGGTGTAAGAGAGAAAATCGCTCACACCCCAAGACACAGGGAAAAGAAAAACTGGGAGAGTGAGAGAAGAACGGTTGTGTTGTCTCTTCCTTCACTAATAACATGTTTTGTAGTATTGAAGTACTCAATAAGTATAAGTAGTAATCTTCTATTTAAATGTAAATATTGTATTTAATAGCTGTGGACCTAAATAAATCAATTATTTAATTTCTTAAATCTCACGCTATGCATCAATTTTCCCAAACGTCACAAAGCTAATGCCAATCAGCGGTTCTAATCTACTTTGACATCACACGACAGCACACCAAAATTGGATTTAAATCTGAAGACGATTAGTCGATAGAAAGTCACTACATTACGTGAACACTATTGGCGATAATTTTGAATTACGCTCGGGTGAAGTAAAGGACACCTTACTTTCGAAACTTCCACATCACGAGTACTTAGAACTCGATTTCTATTTAATGTGCAATAGCTTACACCATGAAGTTTTATGAATCTTTTATAATCAGCGTCAAACTTTCGTCTCGACGCCTACGAATCATACAACTTGAAATTCACAAGGATTTGAATTTTTAACTTCTTCATACCCCACTGAATGAAATTTGAACTTTAATTGCCGCGCGCGAACTCTCTACTATTTCTTTATGACAGCGCACTACACACCCACCAAGTATCTCTCCATCCTGTCAACCAGATTACAACAACCCTTGGGAATGTGAAGAAGCTTAATATTAGTTTTATCTTTCTTCTGTAAAGGTTGCATTAACCAATTTCTGAATAACATGTTAAGCTGATAATGACAAACTAAGCGAAATCTAAAGAAAACAAACAGATTTGGATCTAAAATTGACACACACACACACACACACACACATGGGGGTGAAAAAATACAAAAATCAGACAAAATAAAAGCTATCATTGGAATTTTTAAGGCACAGACGAGAATGCATCTTGAAACAACCTACATGTCCGTACATGATAGACGAAAATACTAACTGGCATCATTGCATGTCACGACCACCTTTCCTGGTGGTCTGTCTGTCTGGGTCGTATAGTCTATGGAGGGGTTAATTTTACATGCATCACGCGTTCATCGCTGTCAAATCCGCTTCACATTCGAGCAAAAATGACCTTCAAGTAAGGCACGACCCACATGCCAAGTTAATTCGATGAGGAGAAACACCACTTTAGTTTTTTACCCCTAATTTAATCTTGGCTCAAGTAGAAGATTCATATAGACCAGGGGTGTCCAACCCAAATGACCTTGCGGGCCACTTCGGAAAAACATTATAGTCTCGCGGGCCGCACATAAAAAAAAATATGTACATTTATATCAGATTTGGAAACAAAAAAACATTTATTGAAGTGAAAATTTAAAACAGAATGAATTATTATTGTTTTCATTATTTTTCATGTATACAGACATAGATAATATAATAATGTTTATATAATACAATAATGCAATGATCAAGTAATGTTTAAAATATTACAGTTGCCACATTTTCTTGAAAATTACGGTGTTCCTTTTGAATTGATCTTTCGTTACTCATTGTTGAAATTTGATTGTGCTGTCATTAGCAAACGATTAAGTATACACATTGCCCTTTACCTTAACCATCCTGGATACTTTTTTTTAAACTTTATAAACATCTCTGACTGCCTCTTGCTTTTTGGGCACTCCAAAAAGAAAAGGAGAAGGAGAACTGAAAGTCGCACACACAAAAAATCATGTACCATCTATAGTAAAGGATATGCATAGTGCAATTCGGAATTTATTAAAAAAGTAATTTATTATAGTAAAATCAAAGGTAGCTGTTTAATAAAATATATATCTGTTTTAATCTAAAGGACATTTCTATTATCAAAAAGGATTTAATTTAAAACAAGAACAGGTAACAGGCAAATATATTGTACATTTATATATATATGTTTTTGAAGCTATCATTTTTATACCCGGCGCATAACGCGCACCCGTACATTTCGATCTCATTTTCTGTGTAAAAAAAAAAGTGTGCGTTATACGACAGATTTTACGGTACGTCACAGTAAAATTTTTAAGTCAGAAGATATATCGTTATTGAAATACATAAAAAACTTTTTAGTAATTAAAAAAAATCTTATTTAACTACCAAAATGTAAAATCATCAGCATAGATTATGTAAATAGTGTCTCATCCATTCTGAAATATGATTATCTCTATATACAACTGTGATGCAGTTCATAAAAATACTACCAAAATAACCAAGAATGTTTTGTCATTTTTATAGAAACTAAATCTAAGTTATTTTTTTACGTCATCAGTTTAAGAGTTGCTTATTCGCTTTATTAGCATGTGTTATACTTTAGTCATAAACTGAATTTTGTGTGAACTGTTTTAATTTTTAAAAAATATAACTAATCCTTACAAATGTCTAAAATATTGTGCCAGACGTGCATGTTTGCTTTGTAAATTTCAACGTGGGACTAACGAATAATCACACAGTACACAAACCAGAAAAAACGTTTTTAGAGAACGAGATTCTATCCCCCTTTCCAATGCATGCTTCCTCCATTCCCCAGACATGTCTCCAACGGATAATCACCTATTTTTTTTGTACAATCATATGCGTAGTAAGGGGGTTTAGTAATGAAGAATTGGGAAGAGGAAAGTTGACATATAGAAAAAAAAAAGCAGTTTTATAAAAATGAAATCTATAAATTATCTTCTTAGCGGGTTGATTGATTGAATATTAACGTCGCACTATTCAGGCTACACGAGGGCTTTTGGCGACGGACCACGTAATTTTGAACCATGGCCAAGTGGCGTGGACGACACCTGAGCTGGTACCCCCGTCATCTTAGCGGGAAAATGAGTAAACGTTTATCAACGTTGCGCAAAAAGGCAACAAGGGGATTATTGACCTCGTAATTCTGATCCACGGTCAAATGACAGGCTGACACCTGAGCTGGCACCCTACTCGCTGAACTTCCATACCACGACAGATCCAACGAGCATCAACACATCTACACGGAGGATCTTCAGTGGCACAAGGGCTTGAACTCGTGACACACCAGCTACGAATCCGTGACCAGGATCTCTCGGCAAGAAAGTTGCTCAGTGCGAGGAAGGATATTTTCAAGAATAAAATTTTATATAAAAATATACAAACTTTTTTTATCAAACCAAAACCGACAAATATTTTGGTTATCTTATATAATTCAATAAGCAGAGAACATCTAGAAGACAATGCTTATTTAACATCTATGGTAACATAAAAGAATTAGCATAAAATTATTTTGATAATTATTTTAAAAAATCCTGTATTTTTTTTGCATTAAAAGTGTTAAAAATTATTTTACTTGCAATGCAACGTTACTTACAAAAAGCAATCTAAGAAAAAATTAAAAAAGACAGAGGACGTTTTTTAACAGTTAAATAAAAAAAAAACTTGAAGAAATTTTTTTTTACCAGAAATTCACGAGGAATACAAATTTAAAAGTAGATATGTTAATGATGAAAATGAAATGAAAGTCAAATGATACCCAGTAGAAACTGAAGTAAAAACTTGCAAAAATCTGAATAAATTAGAAAACTAACCCTCTAGATATGAAGATTGGAGGATACTAACCTAGAGAAAGAAATGAAAGAACTTCCTTTTTGCGGAATTCTGTTTTTAGTTTACTTGCGTAGACATAAAAACTTCTCAAATGAAAAATATGATTCTAGAAGAAAAACGCAAAAAAGAGGAGACTGGGAAAGAAAACATGTCCTACAGGCATGAAAAAATAACAATTTATATATATTTTATTTATTGGTATAACAATTTTAAGAGGTAAAAAGTAAATTTAATCCAGCCCAAACTCCCATGTTATAAAATCTTTCATCGAAATCAACTTTAATTTTAACCATGTAAAGTGATACCATAAATTTAACCTCATCTGTAGGATTCGAATATGATCAAAAGAGGTTACAATAAACCTCAAATCTTTAACGTTCAATCTCTGAATCTGGGTTTTATTTTTAACATATATCGAAGCAAACCTTAAAAAATATTGTTTACATTTTTTTTAAATTAAGTTAAGCGTTTTATTACCGTCGACCTAAACAGCAAAATGAGGGGTATTGGAGACGGACCTTGCAAATTTAAACCATGATGAAATGACGAAGATGACTTGTGTACTGGGATATCCTCTCCAAACTACCACACCACACCAACGGAAAGACGTTTGAGCCTAGACAGATTTGCCGTGCATGGGCCCCCTTTACAAGGCGGGTCTTTAGTGGCAAGAAGACTAGAACCCCCAACACTCCGGCCATTAGTTCGAGATCATAACCACTAGGCTACCGCGGCCACCCCTCAACATATACCAAAAAGATAACATTAAAAATATTCTTTAGATTTTTTAAAAAATACATTGAAGGACAACTTGCAAGATGAATTAATTACATTGGTCATAAAAACTTACACGGAACGTAATACGAAAGGAGAATTTCTTCCAATTTCATAAAATATATTTTCCCCAATTTAAAAAGGATGACTATTGTCTCCCGGCTTCTTAAACATTGTATAACGCATTTCATTAGGATAAAATTATTTTAAAAACGCTGATAAGTTATAACTGCAATACTATCATTAGAAAACTAATACTAGTAATTTGACGGCTAGTTATTGTCCCTATCACACCATTATGACACATATTTAAAGGCATTTTTCCAAACATCAAAAGCTTAATAGGATTTGTATTTCTCCATTACCAAATGGAAACAGGTTTTAATAGCATTCGAATATGAAAGCAGGAAACATGAGACAGAAATAATAACGGGTTTTAAGGAAATAGTTCGATTTAATGTAATGTAAATATATTGAGGATGGGTACAACAGGAAATCTAGCAAGTAATATACTTGCACGCAATTATTATTCTGTTTTTATTTTATCTTGTTTCCCCATCTAAAGCATTCATTCATAATTTCTTTTTAGCTCTAACTGAATTTCCATAAATAACGATATGCAGATATGCAAAGAATAAATACTCTTATAATTACGAACAGGAACAGTTTGACAATGAGAAAAAAAATCGCCAAGAAAATGAGTCAATTTAATTAAAGGAGTTTGTTAAAAAATAATGTAAGTAGTAGTTTCGGTAGCCGCTCCTTCAATTATACCGCGTTATTAATATACAAAACATGGCAACCAGTTCTTCTACAATGGCTTATGAATTATACAGAAACAAAATATCTTAGGGGTAACTACATATTAAAGAATGGATCATCCATCATGTAGTTAACAGAAAAATACCTGAAAATACTGACTCAACTGAGATTAGGTTAAGCATAAAGGTCAGACAATGCATGATTTAAAGAAATCATAAAGAGATTGTTGATAATCAACCATATGCATTTAAATGTTATAAAAATATATGCATAAATATAACAAGTTGGTTTTGAGTAGTAGCTGCAGTTTTATGGCCCAAGGTCCTATCATAGACAAGCGCGCGACAAACAAAGTTGATGATGAATCTATTTTATGTAAGAATTGTGTAGAAGAGCCTTGTTCAATCAATTATCGGAAAATCCGAATTTCATTTTTCTATTTGCAGTTCAAAGATTCATGATAAATAATATTGCACATTATGAATCAATCATTCAACTCATTAGCAACAATTGGGGATAATAGCCTTTGGGATCTATATCTAAAAAACAAGTAATATAAAAAAAGAATTAAGTCAATTCCTACTTATATCAACAAAGAAAAATTTTATTTTAGCTACTTTTTATTAAGTTGTGTGAGTGAATATTAACGTCGCCCTGTGTTCAGCTACACGAGGGCTTTTGGCGACAGACCACGTAATTTTGAATCATGCTCAAGTGACGTGGACGAAACCTGAGCTGGCCCCCCCTCTCCTACCACACCACACTAACGGGAGGACGTTTCAGCTCTCGACAGATTTAACGTGCATCGCTGCCCTACACGACGAATCTTTAGTGGTATACTGGGTTCTTTTTATTAAATAGTTACAATTAATATAAATATGTATATACATATGACAGAATCACAACATTAAGTTGTAATTAATTTTTATTAATTATCATTAAAGTATCGCATTGTCATCCAAAACAATCGTGTATATAAATTTCATTTCAACTGAATACTTTAAAACGTGAAAAAAAAAAAATATTTTCAAGTTTTGACACAAGTCGCCAAAAGGGTCGCTAAGTCGCCAACGTGGCTGTGTATTTGCAATTCTTTAAATAATTAGTTTTAATCAATTAATTTTTATTAATTATGGTTAAATTATTGAATTGTCATCCAAAATAATCATGTATATAAAATTTCAGCTCAATTGAGTACTTTAAAGTGTATTTTATTAACGATTGAAAATTCCACCAAGATAAATAAATAAATATATAAGAGTGTGAGCTCTCTCTAATAGAAGGAATCGAAAAAATTCATAACTATTAGAAGTAACTGTGGGTTGGCTTAGTGGCTTAGAGGTAGTTAAAAGCGGAGTTCCAGCTCGTGCCGTCCTCGTCACTTGACCGAGGTTCTAAATTCCAATGTCTGTCGCCAATAGCCCTCGCGTTACTTTATAGTGTGACGTCAAAAATTATCACTCTCACTTACTCCCCAACCTACATTTTTCATGTTTAGAGATATAGCAAATTTAAAATATTCTACTTTCATTTTACGTAATTCTAGCAGTGGCACCACAAGGGCTGGGGCACGGGTCCGGAACATCCCTAGCCCCTGATTTTTTTCGATTGATTATAATCCTATGTATATATAGTACGGAAAGTTCAGGTATTTGTTATTAATAATTTGTTTTATAAATTAATGCTATTTATTTACTAATTTATTTTTTACTGTTTGTTTGCGACAACCGACAAAATCAAAAGAATGTTTGGCGGCCTTTTGGGGGTATGATACGAGAATTGAACCCCCCCCCCTTTTCGAATTTTTCACTGGTGGCTTAGAGTTAGTAAGCCCGTTTCGTAAGCTTACAGTTGGGGGTTCGATCCCGACTGGAGTCGATAGATTTTCTGGATGCGAAAATCGTAGGCCCGCATGTCATAATTATGTGGCAAGTAAAAGACCCCTGAATATCAATGTGCCTTGGAGACTTAGGGCAATATTAAATCACGGCAAAATTTCAAGCGTCAAAATTTGGTAGCGAGAACCACCACTGAAATGGCTCTCACACTTGGGGGACTTGCCGTATTTGCAAAAGCTTGTGTGCCAAAATGCAGCTCATTTGAAAAAAAGAAAAAAGAGTAATTGTGTCCAAATGTATAAAAGTTGCCCAAAAAAGTGGACACATGTCATTGCGTCAGAATGAGTGCAGATATAGCAAAACGGTATAGGAAGTGTACACCGCATACCATGTTTAACAGTGAAACCCGTTAGTGTTAGAGTAAATTAATTGAAAGTAAAGTCGTTTAATATAAGGGTGCGTCCAGATCGGAGCAACTAGCGATAGTACGGTTTCTGATTGCAAGAGGTGAGTTTAATGCAGACATCTATCGATGAATAGTGGCAGTCTATAACGAGCACTGTTTAGATTGAACGTTTTGGGACAGTTGGAGCAAAAAGTTTCGAGAAAGACAACAAACGACACCGGATCTCCATGACAATGTTCGCCCCACGCGTCTCCCGTGAAACCAAGGCAACTTAAAAATAATACGATGAGAAATGTAAGAATACCCACTGTACAGTCCGGATTTGTCACCTTGTGACTTCTAGGACTTAAGACCACTCAAGCCAATATTAAGTATCTACTTGGACGATGAAGTGAAGGAAGCTGGGCAGGACTTCCTCAAGAATCAACCACATTCTCTCTAAAGTGAATACTTAGTCCAGCTGCCGAAACGATGTGGGACCTGTGTTACAACCTCCAGAGCGATTTCTTTAGATTCCCAATAAAATAATTCTTTTTATTGAATTTGTCCACTTTTCATTAGGGCAACCCTTATATTATATGTCTGGATACAAAGTGATTTTAAAGTATTAAAAAGAAAAGTTGCTTTGTTAAAAAAATTACTTCCAAAAGTACCGAATAGTGCCATGTTAGATTCATAAGAAAGAAGTTTCTTTTATGAAAGAACATTTCATGGGATAAGAGAGAATAAGAAAAAAAGAACGACGCACAAAACAGCCAATCATTTTACGTGCTTATGACACACAAACAGAATCGATACGAAAATCGAAATCCCAACAAAGACATAAAATTCCTGGAAGAGTCAACATTAAGGGAAAAGCCAGACCACGCCCATAACTAGCAAACGATTTAAGAAGCAACCTCGAATCGAAGTGAATTGAGGAGCAAATAAAGCAGTTCAAGAAAATAGTTCTTTTTGGAATGGTTGTGTCGGAACACAGGGAAAATCGTTTGATGAAAGAAGAAAAGATAACAGGACAAAAGAAAACTTCGAAACTCTTGGAAAAAAGATAGTGTTTTGGGCTCGAATTATGGGCGTCTATAAATAAACAAACCATTCCTTTTAAAGCTCGTTAATGACATTGTAAATCGGAAAACAAGTGATATGTGGGTATAATGCATTGTATATAACTACGCGTCCTACACAAACACATAAATAAAAAGTAATTATTGTGTTAAATGCTTATTTCTAAAATTGACTTGAGTAATTCGTGTCAAACCTTAAAATTTTACATAAGAAAAGCAAAAGGCTTGGTTTTAAAAACAATCAAATAATTGAAAGCTTAATTGAAAAAAGAAAAATGACAAATCAACACGCAAATACAATCATGCCCATTTTGGTAACACGCGAATGTTTTATAAACTTGACATGCGTTTGTTTTCTCATTAGCAATCTTACTAACATTTACCCACACACTTTTTTTAATAACCAGACAAAAGGTTCATTTTTCGTATTAAAAGAGAGTACACTTTAAAAACATTTTTTTACGATGTTCAACTTCTTAAGAGATCTCTGTATTTTCAATACATAATATACCAGAATCTTTTTAAATCTTATTTTTTCCTATTTACCCACTAAGCAATCATTATGTACAATCAGATTAACTTACAAACTGATTTCAAGTGAACAGAGTATAATCATTTTTTGTTATTCACTTATTATTCTTCAAAGCAGCAACTATATAATAAATAAACATTCATCTCCTACGGCTTGTGAAATGTACTAAGTTAAAGCAAAGAGCAATTCATATAACTTAAAATTAATACATTGAAAATGAACATAAAAATTAAGGATATAACTAGATATAGAATAAAGTGATTTTCATTGCAATCCTACGTGTAAAAAAGATTATAAATGAAATCTAATTATACTTTCATGGATGGCAGCATATAAGATGTCATTACCAAAAGATAAGCCTTGCAGATAGCTGGGAATTTAATTTAAGTTGTACATAAAAACTGATTAAAATATAAAGTGATGGAAATGAAATATGATAGTTAGAAATCAATAAGGATTCGTTTTAAGAGGGAAAAACTAAGTATATTTCTGTCATTGTTGAACACAGAAAGGTACAGAACTGTCATAAACGAGCCCTCAAGTGAGAAGGAAATTAGGACACAAGCAAATCTTAGTTTTTACAATTTAACTAGATAAAATTAATAACTCTTTTAAATAACTATAATTGTCCCAACCAGCAACAGCATCCTCTAGCGACCATACATCTTCAATAGAAGCCAGGTAAGGACACAACGCGGTCGCTATAAAAAAACCCGTCTATGTTCCTTATTTTTGTTAATACGTGTTGGATTTGCGTAAGCTAACTTAAATTAATAAATAATTGCTACACTAACGGAGAATTCATAGAACCCAACCCCGAAATTACCACATTTAGTTTAATCTTTACCATCCAATGCTTTGCATTCAAGTAATATTTCTGAGGTCATGTTCTGTGATGTATATCTAAAATTCACAATATTTTAATTTGAGTTAAAATGTCAAATGGCAATTCAAAAAAGAAAACAACGGTAACTTCAAAGTCAAGTAAGAACCCAGAAAAGTTATGCTGAAAAGGTCCAATTTCAGTTTACAATAACAGTTAATAAACGATAAGCCTAAATAATCAATGACAAAATTCCTTTTTTTTTTGCTTGAACACAACTGCTACCATTACACCTCAGCATCGTCGATTAGCTCATAATATTTCACTATTTTTTTAAAAATATCAATCGAATGAAGTTTAAAGGAAACAGTAGCCACAGTTTCTTCTCATAGATAAAAATGTCTGGGATGTGTGCGGATTTTCTGTACGCTGTATCCATTTGACCACAAAAGGTTAACAGCGGAAATCCTATAAAGTTTTACTGTCATTTCCCATAAGCCTACGATTACTGCAAAGGAAGAAAAATAATTCGGTCATGACTTCCTGTAAAAGACATGTATAAAGCAGCATTCAAGCCATCACCATTCTTTCGTAACCAGAAACAACACAGGAAGATTTAAAAAGGTCCTCTCCATTTTAAACGGCCCAACACGACCTCTTACACTAGATCCTATCGAGTTACTTGCAGAAGGGACTATAACTCATTCTCTGTAATTGCGGTATTGGCACGTTTCGATTACCACATACGCGCACCCCGAAGATGAACCTTTGCCTGACCCCTGAATCACGACAAGAAAGTTCAGGAGACCCCGGGGGAGGGAGAGATGGAAGAGGGTCGTTCGGGTGATAACTGAGAAACATGTGAAGCTGGCAAAAATATTTCTTAATGGAGACGGGATGGGAAAAAGCTATTGAAGTAACGCGTTAGAGGAAGTTGTTTTGACACCTTGGCGTTGATAATGACGAAGAGATTAATAAATTTTGAAAGACAGAAGGTGACATAGCATAACTGAAAGCCAGATTGTAAGAGGTGTCTGGAGCGACACAACTTTAAGGAAGTTATTCATTACATTAAGTTTAAGTAGCTGAGAAGTTAATGATACATACACAATGTCGAAATTCTTATAATACAGTAGAGTTAACAGAAATAATTGATGTTGCAGCCTGAATAAAATTTTTTAAAAATGTTTTAAGCATTTAACATTGAAATGTGCATTTATATTTTGGTTGTTAAGTACCTATATTTTATAAAAGAATTGTGTATAATCAATTGGAGTTTAATTATAAAAGGGTTTTGTTATCAAGTATACTTAATAATTTTATTATGATTATTTCCAAAATATTGTTTGATCCAATTATTTTTAGTTATTTTTTCGAATCTGTAGACACAGATTCCACTACGTTTTGTTTACGATCCCGAGCATCTTATTGAAAAAAACTTTAATATTTATACTAAATTTTAATAATTCCTTTTTTGTCCAAACTAGAGGACTTTAAATCAAAAGACAACGTCAGTTCAATTGCTCGTTCAGTAACGATATTTCTTCATTAATTGATGGCAAACTTTTATGCCATTAAATTAAATAATTTTTAACTCAATAGCTTTAGTTTACATCATGGGTCGCTAAATTTACATAAGCTTTTATGCTGCCGTACCGTTTTTAAATCTTACTTGCATTTGTTAAAAACCTTACATTTGTTAATTGCCTCTAAACTTGCATTTCTAGAAAATATGAAAGCAATGTTCATTAAACTGTATATAACAAAAAGAAACTCGAATTGTATATTGCAAAGAAATTGACGTGTGTTGGTAATAAATAAAAAAAATGCAATAAAAGTTTTTTTGATCAGATATCAATGCGAAGAATGGAACATTTCTCTTTTTGTCATCAGTAAGTGATGGGAGAGTTCCTTCGTTCAAATACAGTTGTTCCAAGTGTTCATCAGCGAGTCTGTTTCTGTACTTATTTTTAATAAATATCATACTGGAAAAAGAAATCTCAAGGGGAAGAAATCAGGGACTCAGGGCCCACACAAGAAACATTAAATTATGGTGCATTTCTGTGGGGATTGAGATTTTCCACTTTATATTCATTTTTTGATGTAGCTGTATTTTATTTTGAAGGCACGTTTAAGTACCATTTAATTAAAATTATTAAATCTTAAAAGTCTAAAATATAAACAATCAACGTCCCACCCCATCAGCGGGCAGCCAGGAACGTCTTAAGACATGGGACAACTGGGTTCGAGTCCAGGACCTCGACCACGATGGGGACCTCGTCTCGTTCTCGACTCAGCCTTAACACGATCATGTTTTGAATAATTTCAACGTTTAAATGTTAATTCCGGCTGTATTTTCAGAAAAACTGGGAATTTCAGAAGATACGTTAATT
>BMAV01026534.1:81440-109407 GCA_019973955.1 Trichonephila inaurata madagascariensis | reverse complement strand
ATCAAACGTTGACCGGTCTGCGGCGGTAAAAAGTTTGGGAAGCATTGGTTTAGAGCAGTGCTTCGCAACCTTTTTATCTCTGCGGACCGGTCAGCGTTTGATAATTTTACCCTGGCCAGCTGAGGATGGCACACGTTGATTGTTTATAATTTAGATTGTTTTGATTCAACAATTTTAATCTAGTTACATTTAAATATGCCTTCAGAATAAAATATAGTTACACCAAAAATGAATAAAAGTGATTTAACGTGGAATATAAAGTGATTTCCGTGGAAAGTTGCGCAAATCCGAGAGAAATGCACCACTTTAAATAAAATGGCAATAGTTTAATGTTCCTTAGACGGCCCGGCACCATTTGATCCACGGACCGGGGGTTGCGGATCACTGGTTTAGAGGTACAAAAGACCTTCTATCCCAGAAATTTCAAAAAAGATTAATTCGCCAGAAACAGCTTTGGATGCTCTGTATTTAACACTAAGTTAACACTTCTTTAAAATATTCTGCAAAAAAACAATCTACCAATCAAGGCATTATAGATGCATTATAATTTCTAAGATAAACTTCCTCCATTAAAAAAAATTATTTTTGAACAAAAACAAAGTTTACAACACTGATCTTTCAAACCATTGTCTTTCTTTCCCCAATATTGCCAGTTCTCCAGACTGCCTGACGCTCTCTTTGAGAATACTTCATTTTTTTTCCCCACACTCCTGACAGAATCATGAATGGATAGAGGACCGGGGGAAGTTGAATGGATGCAAAAAATGTTTACACAGGAAATGGTCCGATTTTTTTAAACATGCGGGAAGATTAATTTACTAGGGATGAGAAGCTTACAAGTTCATTTCCGCTTTCGGTTCATGAAAACAAATTTTTACCTTTTTACGGTTCGTTAAAATAGAACAAGAATAACCATTGAAATATAATAAAGTGGTTTGAATTTTAAAATATAGTTAAATCTATTTTCAGTATTTCTTATCTGTTGTCCTTTTTGTTAAGATCATTAGCAAATGAAGGCAAGAAGTTGTGAAAGCTACAATCAATTAAAAAGATCAAACCGGATGTAATTGAATCTTGTTCTAAAAGTTCGTCATGACTGGATGTACTCATAAAACTAATCTGCTACGATTAGTTAGTCTTGACTATACTATTAAGTCTAAAATTTACTGTGTATTTCCGTGTATATGCCGATAGTTTGGGGAAGGGGGGGGGCGGTTTATATACGGATTCGGTAATCTCGAGGAAAAATGTTGTGTAGGAGAAACTTTTTTTAAAACTATTTTTCGTAAGCCAAGCGCAAGTGATTTTAAATCTTTTTTTTTTCTTTCAGAATGTTCCGAGGGAAACTTATGTTCTAAAAACGAAAAGGTACCCTAAATCCTTCAAAGTCGTGTCTGAAACCGAGTTTTCGAATAACTTGTTTTGTTCTCATTCATTTATTGGGATATGATCATCATGAAATGATTTCTTCTCCAAGGCATGATTAGTAGTTCGACGATAACATGCCGTATGCGAATGTCTTCTCGCTCATTTTCTTACAAAAAAATCACAGAAATAATACTGGCTTATTTTGTGCGCAAGACAACAAATCAACGAAAAAAACTAATCAAATTCAAAGAAGGCTATCAGAGATAAAAGTATCGTTATTTGCGTCTGGCGTTTCACTTTATAGCAACTTGATTGAAAAATATTCCACACATTTCACCCGCTCAGCAACATTTCCACCCTCAAGGCAACATGTTTAAAAATTACAGGATATATATTATTCAAGTCGGCTTACATACGGGTTTCGGAAAGGTAAATTTTTGAAGAAAAAGTGCACTCTCTCAGCTTATATTCCGAAATATAAGGTAAATACACTGCTTATTTTTTAACAAAAGATAAGTAAAATATATACACTCACACAAGATTTGTATACATTTTAAGTCTTTAAGTCTAAAATTTAAAAAGCGATTAAGTATTACAAAACGCTATTGTAGTTTCAAAAAATACTAATTATTTGCTCCGCAAATGATCTTATTTCCGCTATATTTATGGGAGTTCGGTAAGAAATTTATATTTGAAGCACTGGCTTACGTATAACACATTTTCTATAGGCTTAAAGCAACTTCGTTTTGCACACAGACTTGACTATATTTCTTTTCATTCATATTCAAACGCACTTGAAAGCAAAACCTTACGCGTACGGAGAATACCAACAGGAAATAGAATGATTTAAATCGAAATACAGCGTTTTTCAAACAGCAGTAACAACTCGAAGCTATTTGAAGAAATCTGAAAAAGAAAGTTATTACATATTTTTATCACGGAAGCACATGAAAATTCAGCAAGACTTACTTTTACTGGATGAAAAAAAAAAGCGAATTCCTATTTCCCCCATTTCTTTAAGAGAAGATTCTGGTATTCCATTTGAATTAGAATCCCTCCCATTTCAAATTCATCCACATTCCTATTCTTCCCTGTCGGAATGTATTTGCAAAACAGCGAAAAGGACCAATGTTAATATTTGCACCACCTTTCTTTGCAATGGAAATATAAGCTTTCTTTTTTTTCAAAATTCATTGTAAGACTTTAAAGTATGATTTCCTTTCCTAGTATATGAGTTAACCAAAGCATCGATAAGAGAGATATATTTAGAATTCAATCATAGAAAGAAATTTGATTTTTAGCCATTTTTTTAAAGTTATAATGACGCGCTTCTTAAAGTAGTAATGCAGACTCTACGCCATATGTTATTTTAACTCGAACATCACTATATTATACGTTATTTTAACTTTAACAAGACATGATTAGGTGATACATCATTGAGTTTACAAAAAAAAAAATTATAAAAGATACCAATAATGTGTTAAAATGCACCTCTTTGACGATACATATTACATATATTCATTAACGTTACATACATAACGTTCATTAACGTTTTCATTACATACATTCGTAACGTTATATTCATTTTCTTAATCGTAGACGCGTGGGAATTAAAAAGGCTTCATTATACTGATCAGATCATCGTTTATTTAATTAATTTTAACATTAGATGAGAAAATTGTGCTTCTTCAATGTTCAAATACCAGTTAAGCAAGAGAGGAAATTCTTTTTCTATACTTAAGTATAAAAGAAAAAACGGGAAAACGTAATACAAAAAATATGATCACAAGTTCAAAGAGAAGGATAATACGTGTTATTTTTAGAAATTGCGTCAGTATTTTAGGGTATTGTTTTCTGAGCTCATCGAGCTACGCGTGTAAGCAAGGTCTGATCCTTTCAATTTGGAATCACGAATAAATCTGTCAAATAAGAGATTTTAATTCTTTAATACTGAATTAAATGCGATCAGCGTTTTCAAAATAGGGTATTCGTAATTATAATTTAGATGTTATAAATAAATAAGATTCGCATTTTAAGTAAATGTTAATTAAAGTTATTATATATACAAGCAACTTACAAATATGAATATAAAAAAAAACTGAGGAAAAGGAAATATTTCATTTATGAAAATTTAGAATACAACGTGTTTACATGCAACAAAAAACTAATATGTATATTTGAGTTTATTTTTTTTCATTTTTCAAAGAAAAACTGTTTCGTAAAATAAAAATAAATACTTTGATAAGTTTGAGTTTCGGATGTTTTCCCCATAAGTCACTGCAAACTTATGTAGCCATTTGTTTTACCAAATTTGAGCATTGCCAGTATATGAAGCATTTGATAAAATAATGAAGAAATGTTGAAAGGCATAATTTTACCTGAAAAAGAAAGAAATGTTATTAATATCTGTTGTATTAAGACATCCAATGTATAAAAATTAGCAATGAGTTATTTATATGAAACACGATGCAAGAAATTTTTTTAAAAAGAAATTCAATAAAAGAATTCAATATTAAAGAAATTCAATATAAAAAAAGATTTTTTTTTAACTAAATCATGCAAATTGCATAAGAGAAAATGAATTAAAACATAAATTAAACAAATATTTATGTAAAAACGAAATGTTTGAAGATGAAATGAAAATCTATGGTAAATTGCGGATGAATTGCTAAACATTTTTCTTCAAAAACATAAGACATTTATATAAAAAAAAAAATTTAACAATAATTAAATTGCAAATAAAAAACTGGATACTAATAATAAATTTTAGTAAAAATATACAAAATAACGAAAAAGAGCTTGGTTTCAAAGTACCGCAAAATCCGGTGCATAACGCCCACCTATAATTTCAAGCCACACTTTTTTAAATTTTAGCGATATTCTCCGTATGACGCGCACCCCCCAGTTTTACGAAGAAACTCGAAATATACGTGTGCACAGTACTCATATGTTATGAAGTCATTTATAAGACATATTATTCAAGCTTTAGAAAAGATAGTATACTTCTAGAACAACAATCCTTTTTTAATTTCGTAAGGAATGTGTGTGTGTGTGTGTCATTTCTTTTAAATAAACAGTATTTCGATTTACGTAGAAGTCTTAATTTTTTTATATATAAGCTCGTCTTGTCTTTATACCCGGCGTATAAAGCGCACCCGTAAATTTCGATCTTATTTTTTGTTTAAAAGTGAGCATTACGCCAAATTTTATGGTAAATACATTAGAAGATGAAAAGTTAGGGAAGAAAAGGGGAGGTAATTTTCATAGCCAAAAGGAAAAGGAAGGATAATTTTAAATTAACCAATGACAATTCTTAAAATTTAAAAGGCTTATGAACTTGGATAAAGAAGTATTTTTTAATGCTCCCAAGTTAAAACTAATTTCATCTGCTACTAAAATAAAAAACTACGTGTCCAGAACCATCTCGCCAAAGTTAAAAAAGGCTCCCACATGGTATTCTGATTTCTCTAATAGACAAAAAGAAAAGCAATGCATTTAAATACCACTCTTTTTGTAAACGAATATAAATGAAATAATCCTTTAGATCAGTAGTTCCCAGCCCGCCGGGCCGTAGACCGGTAAAAGTCAAAGGATCAAATGGTACCAGCCCACCCATGGAATTTCAAATGATTTAATTTTTATTTACTGTGTCGTATTTCTCTAGGTTTTGTGCAACTTTCTATGAACCAGAGGTTAAGGTATCCGACTAAGTTCGGAACCGTGATTTTAAAAAAGCGCATAAATGGATAATTTTCATGATATTTAGTGTCACTTAGATTAGAATACATGCATAAAATTGTTTTAAGGACATTTTGACCAAAAAAAATTACAAATACAATATTTCGGCAAAAAATTAACTTAGAATAACCTTTTTTCAAATTGTTCTCTTTTTGTGAAAAAATGCTTCTATTATAATAATATTTTGCCTGTATATAGCTCAGACCTCTGTACAGAGGCTCAACTATGATTTTTGAAAAAATCACATTATTTTCAGAGTTACAACCCATTAAAATAATTATTGGTGTTTTTTTTTTCTTAAAATCCCCCCCCCCCTATGTTGTCGTAAAATATGGATAAACCCACTTCTAATTTATATATTTCAAAAATTCTAGTTGAGCCTATGTACAGAGGTCTGAGCTATAGACAGGCAAAATATAATTATAATAGAAGCATTTTTCACAAAAGGAGAATATTTTGAAAATGGGTCATTCTATGTTCATTTTTTGTCAAAATATTGTACTTAAATAATTTTTTATTGTAATACTATTCTTAAAACAATTTTAAATACATTTTCTAATCCAAGTGACACTAAATATCATAAATATTATCCATTTACACTTTTTTGCAAAATCACGGTTCCGAACGCAGTCGGATACCTTCACTGGGAGTTGTGAGATGTCACCTAAGCCCGTACCAATACCATACATGCGCAAAGTATCGTGATATATAAAATATAAATAATATTCATCCCCCTCCAACTTATCGGGCCTCAGAAAAATTACTTAACGTTGACCAGTTCGTGACGATAAAAAGGTTAGAGAGCAGGGGCGTAGCTACCGCTGTATCAATAATACGGGGCCCCAACATGTGTAACTACAGTCTCACTAACAGGGTTCTCATACCTAAAAAAGGGCCCCGAAGGAATTTTGATGCAGAGCCCTTTCAGAACTAGCTACGCCAGTGCTGGAGAGCACTGTTTTCAGTGGCGTGACAGATAATATTAGGGCTACCCCTGCTAAGTCAGGTTTTGAGCCCCAAGCCCTAATATATACTTGGTGTCATTCAGGCTTTGGGCCCCCTAGAGCCCTGGGGCGCCTCACGATGCGGGAGTTGCGTGGATGCAAGTTACGCCACTGACTGTTTTAGATAACTCATTCTATTTCCTGTGATTACTATTTCTCAAAAGATATTTTATTTTGCAGAAAAATTAAACATTGCAACGTTATTCAATATTTTTTATAAAAAATTGTAGGACCGATAGTTAAAAAAGGTATCTAAAAACGAAATGTATTAATAGGTGATATTTTTCATCTAATAAAGGTTCTGATCAGGTCCTATTGCCAACAAGAAGCAGTATATGACCTAAGTAAACAAATTTTAAGAAATGAGAGCAGTTTCAAAAAAATTCTTGTAGTACTTTTTACAATACACTAGCCGACTTTCCATAAAGCTCACATGTACGGATTAACTTCGAGTTTAAGGTCTTTCCAACAACAGTGACCTCTTCATATAAACGACACATGCTACATAAAAGAGCCTTTAAGCTCAATCTAAAAACCTGAGTGGCCTTTCTAAAACGAATGACGTAACGGAACATTGCACATCATCGAAATAGCACGTCTACGTCCATTTAACAATGTATCTCGTGGTTTGAGACAGAACAGGACTGTGTACATGAAAAGCTCATCTTAACACCTGCGAAGTTTTTATAGCTTCTTTTTTATCGTTCACTCCCAGCTAATCGGATTGAGCCTGTAATTTGTCAAGCTAGAAGACAGTTGTTTTTTTTTTCCTTCCAGGGTGTCATGAGATCAACTTATTACGCTATAAATTTAAAACTGTAGCAATTGGTATTCCTAGATTGAGTTCGAGATTGCTGCCATTTTGATTCCCCAGTACGTGAAGGATTAATATTCGGTACTCATAAAGCAGATATGGAGAAAATGCTGCATTTTGAATCAAAAATTAACTTTTATTAATTAAACCGCACACAAGTTTGGGAAGAAGCGCAGCTGTTATTGGATTGGTGAAGTTCACCGTGGAATGGAATTTAATTAAGAACCCTTATGGATTATGTAACGAGTGAAGAGGTTAAGACTGATAAGTAAGTTATTTATAGATACAGTAAGCAAAAAATATTAATAAGATTTCCTGAAGGATCTGGATTTAAATGCAAAACTCATTTCTTAGTGCTAAGTTTAATACAATTTAACGTCGTTTTTCCGTACGTTTTTTTTTCATAACTGAAAATTTTTTTAACCTTTTTTTTTTTTTTTTTTTTTGTCAATAACATGTATTGTATATGAATACGTTTTCGAACAGTGCAATGCTCAACATTTGTTTCGCGTGAGGCCACAAGTGACGCGGGAAAACTCAAGGTCAGGGATATTTGGGGAATTTAAGTTGAGTGATTTGGTAAACATCTGCGCGGAATATTTGGTCAGTTTGTTTTCAAGTGAGGGATGTATACGTGCTCTTTTGTTGAGTTGTGGACAGCGAAAAATGTGTGATTATTTTCTGCAATAAAGGTAAAATTGCGACATTTTGCATCTATTTTGCTCTTTCTTCAAGCACGTTTCCCGCATGTGATCATTTTCAACATTCGTATAGTGTCCGGTTTCATATACTGCATGGATCCCATTCGGTTTTCGGTTATCCGAACAATCGCGTATCCGAACGGTGTCCGGTCCTAAACGACGTTCTACTGTACTTCGGAAGGAAAAGTTTTTTCTGGAACTATATAACGGGAGATGTTCCCAAACTTCTATAAAATTAAACATTTAAAAATTTCAATATTATTAAAGAAAAAATTTCGTGTTTTTTTAAAAATAAACAAATCTATCAAATAAGTAAAGATTTGATGCAAACAATTTTCTCTAACGTTACGCTTGTATAACAATGTATTATTTTTTCCCCACTAATATGTCTAAATCCTTTAAGCAGTTCGTCACACACAAATCAGAGAAGAATAATTTTCAATTTGAAGAAGTGATTACCTTAAATCATTTTATAGGAATCCAATATAATAACAATAAGCGGAAATAGTTTTATTCTTTTGTTGAAAATTTTTACCTTTCCTCCATCCAGATAAAATTAAATCCTGTATAATGTTTTTTAATGAAAAATACTGAATGGTTTTAGCCGAATTATTAGAAAGCATTTAGAACTTATTCTGGAAAAAGAAATCTAAGAAAAATTTTAAATTACGAAATAATTTCATATAAATAATGGAATTCATTTTTATTTAATATATTATTCTATAACAAATATTAAGTGGTTAAAAACCTAGATTTGGATGATTTTTTTGGAATACTAGATCATCAATTTATAGTCGTAGTAAGGTGATTGTACTTTTTTGTCTCCAAAATTAAAAAAAAATATTTATTTTTGAGGACAAAAAGTATTTTGATAATATTCTAATATTTTCAACATTTTCGTAAAATGTATAATAAAAACATACGAAAAATAAAAACCGTATACATTCTACTCATAACCACAAAAAAATCTTATAAATGTTATTGTTGGAATGAGTTTAATGTGTTTGGTTAGGTCAAAATTAGTAAAAGGAAAATAACTGTTTGTATAAACATGATAGTTAATAATACACCAATCTTTTTTTTTTAAAAAAACTAAGTCTCAATAAGAATTTTGTAAAACTATAATTTCAAAACATTATATTATACCATAATTGAAAAAGACAATATATTTCCTACGAGCTCTTGATTAGGATTTTGGATTAAATATATCCACAAAAAATATATTTCTCTTATAAAGATATATGAGAATTAATATTAGTACAGTTTTTGACATGGCAAAATAAGGAAGCAACAAAAAATATTTATTAATTTTGAGTCTTCAATTAATCAAATATAGCGTGTTTATTCGAATATAATCCGCCATTGATTCTAAGCCGCACCCCAAATTCTCAAGTTTTTGCAAAAAAAGAAAAATGGTGTAAAATGGTTTATCGAGAAAGAAGGATATCCAATTTTATGAAAATAAAACAAATTTAAAATGAAAACTAATAAGAAGTGAATAATTAATTATTTTAAGAGTATTACAAACTTTTAAATACATGACTGTAATTACACTAATTGCTCCATCCAACGAATATTCTCCCCCTTCGATTCTAAGCCGCACCCGATTTTCAGTAGGGTTAACACTAAAAAAAAGTGAGGCTTAGATTAAAGTAAATTCGATAATTTGATTCCTCAAATTTCCAGCTTTAGGGGAACTCGAAACTGTATAATTCAATCCCACTAAAAATTACTTTTTTGTTAATAGTGTGTGCGTGCGCGTGTGTGGAGCGTGCGCGTCAAGAAATATAATTTCATTATCATCTGGAAGAGAATAGTTTTATCTTCCAGAAAATATGCGATAGCATTGTAATTGTGCCATTTTGTTTTCGTAAAACTTCCAACGTTTTTTACAACCCATTAAATATATTTAAGGTATGTCACTTTTTACCTCTCTCTAAGTACTTAAAACAAGATGCATTGGTCGCGTGTCTCATCCGCTTTCAGCACATTAAAAAAAAACTCGTTATTTCTGGAAATCCACTAAAAAAGTCCCAAAAATATATAATCCCCAGAAAAAATTCCAACCATCTGTAAGTAATTATTTTACCAAGAATAATCGTCCCCATACATCCCTTTCTCAATAAGGTCCCTTCACTGTCAACCCCGCTCTATGAATGCATATGTTCATCAAGTAAACAATAAGGCTCAGTGCTGAAAACCTTGAGTGGCTGTTTTATAATGCCGTCAATTAGTAGGGTCCCTCCGCACTTACGTTACTCGTCATCCTCTATTTAGCGAAAGCCAACTGGGTCAGCGTTACAACGCACGGTATTCTGAAGTTTAAATTTAAAGCTTACCCCACTCTCACCTCCACACTTTAAATGAACCTAACCTCAATTAAAAAGTATTTGGCAGGAGATCCAAGCAGAAAAGGAACACATGCGGTGTTGCCACTCGCGTGGTGGAATTAAAATAAAAATATATGGTTTGTTCGAAAGGGAAATTTTCCAGCTGCGCAAATCGAGCCGGGTGAAAGAAATATCCTTTGCATTGGGAGAAAGTTTAGCTACTTTAATTAAACAGTGTTACTGTGGAACAATAAAATTTAAAAGGTTTCCGTTTTTGGTGTTTTATCCAAGTGCTGATTTTTTTAAAAATAAATGATTTAGAAGGTGTTCTCTCTCTAGCTGAGCTTGAAAATAATTCAAATCACTCAGTTTTGCTTTTTTTATTTAAAATTTAAGTCAAAATTTCATTTCAAACATATTTAGAAGTTTCGTAACTAAATTTTTAGTAATAAATTAAAAGTATTACTTAAACTAACGCACAGTAAAATCATATACATAAGTTCTCTTATATTTAATTCTTCACTTTAATTCTCAACAAAAATGTTCTAAGTAATATAAAAATTTGCAAATAGAAAAAAATCTGTTGTTTAACTTAAATTTTTATTTTGAAAATTTACTTTTCACAATAATTAAGATATATTTAATAAAATTCAATATTATAAAACTAATTTCTTTATAAAATGTTTTAATTTCTTCGTCAACCGATTGCTAATTAATATTTTATCTAATTGAATTTTCTTTGATATATTAAAAATACATACGTTTCAATATTTAACATATTTTGTAACTTTATTTTTCCCAAAATAAAGAGACAAAGACTTATATTTATACAGATAATGATATAAACCACAAAGAAAGTGAATATAATACCTTCAAAATTCTTTCAAAGAATTTTATTCAACAAAATTTCTCAATTTGGATAAAATAAATTAAACTTGTGTAACATACACAAATCTCTGAAAAGAAGAAAAAATTTTGATAAATGAAGAGGAAAAACATGTCGTTTATATGATAAAGTGTAAAAGAAAACACAAAAAGAAAACACTTTCCCTCAATACAAGTCACTTAATCTTTACAGATGTTTTCTGCAAATTCAAACAAACATTCGAAAATAACAACGGCAACACAGCATGAACTTTAATTCATTCCGCTCATTTCTACACTCAAATCGACACTCACAGTTATCAATCATGAGTCACAATATCGTAAATATAAAACACCAAATCTCTCATCTGTTTCAACAGTCCTCTAATGACCGGTCAAACCTTGATGAAATCTTCGCGAATGACAGAAAAGATAAAGAGGCGAGTATAGCTGGCTACATAATATCACAAAATAATTCTTGAGCTTCATCACTTACGGCCTCGATAAAAAGCCCTTATCAGTTCTAACTTGTGACATCCGAGAGATAAGTTTATAATCCCAACTAAAGACCAAGTTTATCGAAAGCAATTAAGCAGCGAAGATACTTTTTATTTTTTTACTCTAATAAAATTTGAGGCAATATGAATCATTTTTTTTAAATATATAGTTCCAAGTCACATATAGAGCTTTTTTTTGTTTATGACTCAACACAGGTCATATAATAGGTTCTTCACTAATAGGTTCTTTAATCGGATGTATATTTTTCAACAATATTTTTATTCAAATAGATATGAAAACTATACTCGAAAAGCAAAAATTTAGTCTGTGAGTAGTATATAATATGAAATATATGTAATATATATTCCACTTGTCCAGGTTTGGACAAATAGCAGCCAGCAAGAATAGCGGTCCACCACGAAATCGTGGAGGATAGAACCCGCGACGCTCGGGTTCATAGCTGAGTAACATGACCACTTGATAAAAGTGATCAGCACTGTCCGGAGGCTGTTACTAGCTTATGTAGATCCCACAACAAAACTAAATGGACAGAAAATGTTCTCTATACTGTGAGCAGTTTTTCTTGCATGAAGATCAAAGAGTAAATATAAATGATGTTTGATTGTCATTGACTTGCACGCTGTGATGAGAATTTCAACAAGCAGTCTCACGCTTGATTTTAAAAAAGTATTGTAGAAAAATGTGTTAGGAAACATTTGTCTTATTTATTCTAAAATCAAATGTGCCTGCAGTTAACAGTCATATGAAATTAGCACAGTAAATAAATTGAATAAGACTGCCACTATTTCATTTAGCTTATATTTATTGACTTTAATGGCACAATTTATATCTTTTCTGTGGTACAAAGTTAGTCAATGAATGCAGTCATTTTAAAAAGGTGAGGCCCACCATTATCCTCCACTTATGTAAAGTGGCCCTTGAGCCAAAATAGTTGCCCTCTCCCGGGCTATAAAAATTGTACACGAATCGGGAACAATTCAAACTGTGAAAGAATTATTACATAACTTTAGTACATAATGTGAAAAATATACATAATAATGTATTCCATTACATGCAATTCAAACAAAATAGACTATATACCCCGGAACTATGCCAAGGGGTTTACTATCTTTGGTAAACACGGGTGTCACGACCCCAGGGTACCCCAGTGATCCTTCTCTATTTTCGACCCTCAATCTTGTCATCCAATTTCTCCTTTTCCCGTCCAGACCACAGACCTATGAATGTTTGGCGCAGTATAGCCAAAAAAAAAAACTGGCTCTTGCGCCATAAAACACCAAACTCATCATCATCACCCCGGAACTATGTAATATGAAAATAGAATATTTTAAATTTGCTATAACTCTAAGCATGATATTTGGGTTGGGGAGTGAGGGTGAGAATTATATTAACGTCATACAGCAGCGCACACAGGAATTTTTCAAGGGAAGGTGGGGGGAGCAGGGTCGAAAGTCCACTATTTTCCATGCTCCAATACGCCGCCCAACATATTCCTTTGATTTTGTCGATTATCGGAAACGAAAAAATATTAAAAAAATAATTATGGAATGAATAATTAGCATTAATTAATAAAATTATTAATAACAAATACTTAATTAAATTTTACGTACTGTATACATAGGATTATAATCAATCGGGAAAAAAATCAAGGGCTTTCGGGTGGGTCTAGACCCCAGGACCCCCTCCCCCTTGTGTGTGCTACTGACGTCACACTATCAAGTAACACGAGGGCTATTGGCAACGAACCTTGAAATTTTGAACCTGGGGCAAGTGTCGAGGATGACACGATCTAGAACCCCTCTTCCAACTACCACCCCAGAGGACATCGAGCTTTAACAGATTTAACGTGCATCGGCCCTCTGTACTTGGCGGGTCTTCAGTGGAGCCGGGATTCACAATATTAAAAACTCCTTTAATTATACAAATTAAATTACATCCTTATATTTAAACAATCAATTTTGTAATTACTTTATACTTATTTTTTTTATACCTTAATATATTTTAATCTCTCTAAGAAAACGTTCCACTCAAGTCTACAAATTCATAATTATTTTTAAGTATCTAATATCCATAATGACGTGCTGATACACATCTAATATTAAATCTTTAAAGAAAATATACAGACCATTTTTCTATCATTAATAATTCATAACTTAACAAGCATTGCATATAAACGCGAACACAGATTTTTTATTTAAAAAAAAAAACCTCCATTAATTTTTTCCCCCTTTCCATTCTTTCCACAAAAACCACTTCATATCAATCACAGCCGATTAGGTTCAGATAATTTTAAGCAAGCTTAAAATGCACTAACGACTTCGAATAATGCTAAGACGAGGGGAGAGAGAATAGCAATCGAGAAAAACGCTCTTAATTTCGCGGGCATGACGAAACTATTAAAAAAGAAAACCCAGAGCCCACCAAAAGAGGAAGTCCTCAAGGAACATAAATAGGCTATTCAAGAAAGACCATTAGGGGCAATAATTCCAGCCCCGACGTTTGGTAGACTCACTTCAGATAAGCCCTTGTTGAAGGGGAGACAGGTAGACAGTCTTCTGACCCCTGTAGAACAATTCTAGATTAGATAAGGGTGGAAACGTGGAATAAAACAGACAATCTGGAATCGGAACAGCAAACATCCTCGATGAGTTAGCACGGGATGCCGTGGGTTGTCATAGCAACGATGGTTTTTGCAAGATATGATTCGTAACGTTTTGTAATTCTACAACGATGTAATGTTTGAATTATTGTTTTTGTGCACGGTGTAAAAAACGTTTAAAATTTCTTCTTGTAATAAATAAATGAATTTGATGAAATCAGACTGACTGTTTAGTGTGAGGATTTTGTAATAGTTCTCTCTCTCTCATTCAGTTATCCGAAGAGTTTACGCGAAAAGGTGATTTGTAACCATTTAACTACCGCATTATGATTTACTGCAGTTTATTTCATGCAATATATATATATATTTGAATCACTACATTCAAAATTGAGGGATATACAGAAACAAAAAAACTCACCTTTGGGAAATTTAATCCGTTAGAGCTAATTAATTAAGGATATTCAACTATAAAATTAATTATACACACTGTTAACTTTAAATAAACAGTCAAATTGTTTTCTAAGGACTTCATTAACATACAAAAAAATAACACAATTATCTTTTGGCATTAACTGTTTTTTCGGAACAAAAATGACAATCTTCGCAATCCGCTGAAAACGCAATTTCTGCTATACAACTGTTAGCCTTCCCCGCTAAAATACTCATCATAGAACCCGTGCTGCCATATATCTTGGAATAGTGGATTTCAAATAATATTCCTGCTAAGTATCATCAGAGTAATCGTAAAAATGGTTATTCTACGTAATTTTAAAGTGAGTGGTACTTATAAGTACCATCGGTAGATAAAGGATTAAGTAAAAGAAATTAAAAATTGTGCTTTTAAATGATCCAGTATATAAACTCAAATTTTGCAGTATTAGAAGTTAATTAATAAGAAAGAGAACAACAAATAATTACTAAATAAATACAGTCGAGTCCCGAAAACTCGGCACTCAATAACCTGGCAGTCCGGATAACTCGGACTTACTATTCCATCGTCGTCTTCGTGACGAAGCAGCAGAACGCAGAGTGCAGCACGGAAAAAACAACATGACAACAAATTTCTTTAAAGAAACAGCTAGTTTTTCAAAATCGGTAACTCAATTTTCATTATAGACAGCCTTATGCTTTTATAAAGTATTATTCTGAGGTGTGTCTGTGATCGAAAATTACTTCATATTATGTTTTCATCAATTTTCGTTTTCATGTTATATATAAATGCTCTATGCCTTCATAAAGTACGAACTTTTCCAATGTTTAAGGGTATTTGGATAGTTTGTTTTCTGTTGTATTCTCAAGCAAACAATACATACATATGCAGCACAATATTTTCTGAGAAAATACTCATACATATTCTTTTTTAATTCCCTTCTCAATATTACAAATTCGGCTACCCTTCGGTCTCCCCTTAGGCCGAGTTTTTGTGACTCTACAGCAGGGGTACTCAACCTTTTTTTCTGCCGGGCAGCATACAGATGTCAGCTATTTCACGCGGGCCGCAAACATTTGTCAGCAATTTCACGTGGGCCGCATCATGAGGATAAACAGGGGAGGGGTTTATAATGTTGAAAATTGATCGAATTATTTTAACTCTTGGTTTGATTTTTTTTAATAACAATTTTTTAATTTTTGTTTTTGTCACTAACACCGAATTAGAAGCATTTAATAAACACTCCTTCACAATCTCTGCATCAGTAAACGGTTTCATATGATTACCAATAATACAACACACTTCTTTAGATGTCTTTGTTACTGCTGTGACATTACTACTGGCAAAACACTTTGTTGCTGTTGCAAAGATTATTCAAGAAATCCTATTTATCACCTCTTGAAAGAGATCTTCGAAGAAAAGTGTCATTGAATGATTCCCGCGCGTCTATTGGTATTTTTTTAAATACAGCACTTTCATGACAAAGCAAACAATTACTGATCCATGTTTGTTTTTTCACCACAAAATAGTTAACCTCCCAATCGTCTTGAAACGATGTACTTTCTTCGAATATTTTTCGCTTGCAAGATATGAAATATAGTTAAAAATACGTTCTACCCATTAAACTGCCACTACTCCACTGTTTTCTGTTATCACTAACCGTAACCGTTACATATAAAAAAATATCAATACTCACTCGTACGACATCGACAGCAAAAAGCAAAATTGATACATTTGATTTCTTGACACCAAATTTTTAATATATTTGTTCTCAAATAAGTTAATTTCTCAGAGCAATTGGCGCTGACCGGGCCAATTAAAAAGGCTCGGTGGGCCGTATGCGGCCCGCAGGTTGAGTATCGCTGCTCTACAGTATCAATTGCAAACACAAAAGATGTAAAAGCAAATGATTTTACAAAAAGATCTGCACACTGATGGTAAGGTAGCGAACTTTATCTATTGACAAATCTTATATTCGTGTCATTATTCCACTAAAGACCTGCGTGAAATAGCGTGTACTGTTGTACATGAAGTTTAACAGTTCCTTAGTTTTCAAGTGATGTCGTGTGGAAGTTGAGAAATAATGGAACAAGCTTTGATATGCAATGTTTCACCAGCAAATGAGAGAGAGAGAGATCACGTTTCACAAGATCATTGAATTGTCGCAGATTCCTTTCTCATAGCTTTATCTTTCAAACATTAAAAATAATTAAATAATCAAGCAGCCAACACAAATCATAATTTAAACAGAAACTTTTTATAAGAAAAAAACGAAATAAAAAATATTCAGGCGAGAAAAAAAATATATTTAAAATAATTATCAAATGACAATAGGAAAATCAATACCATATTTAGAAAGAGTGGGAAATACATATTAAATCAAGCATATGCAAGATTGCATTGTTTCCCCTTAAAAGTAAAACAGAATTAAAGAAAAAAAATAATTTCACGTCTGTTTTACTTTTAACAATAAAGGAAAGCTTTTATAGTAAGATCTCTTAATTGGTTTTTTTAATTAACCAAGTTATAATTACTTCATTCTCAATACCTCCACAATACTGATTTCATCGATGAAAAGAATCTTCTAATCTTCAAAGAAGCCGAACGTTTTTAATCAGCGAAATTTTCTTAAAGGTTTGTCTTTGGTTTGGCATTCATAGATATGGTCACAATTTATTTTTATAATAATTTTCACTAAAGAAAGTTCAATTAAAGCAAAACACAAGAATAATTCCTTAGAAAATAAATAATGGAAAACAAAAGATGGTGAAGAATTAAAATTCGTAAATAAAACTTCAAGAACGAATGCTTCAAAACAAGAGACAGAAATAATTACTATTCCAGTTTTAATTAAAGATGGAAATACACATTTTTTTTTAAAAAAAATTATGCAGAATAAGCTGATTAAGAATTAAGAATATTGCGGTGATGGAAATAATAAACCCGTTCAAATCCCATTTCACTCACATTTCTTAATGATTAAACAAGCATTGCGGTAACAAGTAACTACTATTTTTTAAAAATTCTGCGAGTAAATTATGTAATTCTGCTTGGAAAACATTTGTGGCATAATCTAAGACATCTGTTTGAGGCAGCAGAAAAATTAATTTTTGAAATGTTTATTCTTCTTAAGGATTATGTAAAAGAATTTTATCTACATTTCGTAAATTTTATTTTCAATTTTTTTTTTTTTTTTTTGATTTATGGAATAATATAACTTAGATATTTTTGTTACAATTACAACAAAACAAAAAAAAAATTTTAAAAATAATTTATAATCGAAAAATGTGTATGTGCAAATGAATATTTGCTAAGCACGCTTAGATTAAATTTCTTCGCACAATTTGGCAATTTCAAGTTGAGTGATTTTTTAAAAAAATACGTGGAATAAAAAGAAAATCGATAAACACATATACACATTCAAAAGTAATAATACAAATAAAATATTAGACTTATAAATGTTCTAAAATTTAAGACCTGTTTACAAAAACCTACGAATTACCTATAATTACTATTTCATAGAAATTTCGATAAAAATCTGATCTAAAAGTTAATTAATAAAACAGGCAATTTTTACTATTCAAATCATTTTCAATTATCAAACAGCTTGCAATAAAATTATATAGAATCTAAGACACATGCTCTTTAAAGATAAGAGTGCCGTACCAAAAAACAAAAAAAAAAAAAAAAACCAAAAAATAAATTAGAATAAAACTAACACTATAACTACCAAAATCTTGAATGGAAAAGGCTAGAAAACAAATAATACTCCTTTAAAAATGGGGATAAATTAAAATTCTAATAAAAAATTTACAAAAACATGAAAGTATTAGAAAAAAAATCATTTAACTTAAGGTATCTGATACAATTTAAATTTTAACTTTTTATTTAATGCTTTATGTTTATTATAGTTGTACAAATTATAGTTCTTATTGGATTTTTCATTTTACTCATATATTCATAAAAATAACAAGAAAACTAAAACATTTAATTTGTCTTAATAAATATTTTTCCCGATTATATATATTAATAAAACTTATAAGCAGAAAAAACATTTAATTCACTAGATATCGAACTTCAGGAATAATACTCAACAAATAATTCAGTAATTAGAAAACATTGCCGATTTTCATTTAGTAAAATTACAATAGGAATTTTTCCAACTTCATATTGCTATGATCACGTGATAAATCATTTTTTGAATCCATTTCATCGATCATTTTTCCATCAAACGATTTTAAAATAATTACTATCACTGGCAAAAATAAAATCTTGAAGCAACTTTTGTCTAATCTTTGTTTCAAACGATAATAATCCGTTGCCACCTGTGGTCAAAGCAATGTGATTATCCAATCATTAATTACCGTTTATTGCGAAGAAAACAGAATGTAATTCACAGCAATAAAACTGACAAAACCTTCAATTCTCAAAACCACTGATACTTAGAAGTATTAATTTTCTCTCTCTGTTCACTAATCAAAAAGTAATTAGTTTTAAATAATACATTTTTCCGACGTCGACCGGGAAATGGCAGCTGTTTCTTTCTTTGTTCCGAACGCGAAGGGATTTTATCCATCATCGAAAACAAAATGAGTTGCCAGATCCGTCTGACAAAGACACGTGATGGATTACGGTTACGAAGTCTGGAGATGAAAAGATTTCTAGCGAAAAGGAATATGAAACGTGGAATATGCATGGATTCGTCAAAAATAATCTGTGATGCCTAGAATAAGTGAGATGTCTAGACATTTGCACAAAATGACAAAGAACATCGCGAATTACTCGCTGCATTTTAAAATTTTAAATATAACTGCAGCAAAAAATTTAGTTGACTATATCGATTAAAACCTATGATTTGTGTGGCTGGAATGCGAGGAGCCAAATGATATCAAAATGGTGTTCGCCATTTAAATGGCCATTCAGAAATACCAAGTTCTTCCAGCTCCTTTAAGTAATGCATAATTTTCATCCTTGAAGCTTGTTTGGAAATTGAATATTTAATTTCACAGCTGCAAGGGTGTTTATAAATATGAGAGCAGAATGTATGGAAATATCAGTGATGTATGGAGATATTAGATGGCGTGTGATTATTTTTTTCTTCGTTTAATTGGTAAAATTGGTGGAGTTGGTAGTGTGACTGAAGAAGCTGTCAATCTTGCCAGGCTAATAAATTTCGAAGTGGATAGTGTGATGACGTTCAAGAACTGTTGAACTCCCACAATCCGGAGTTAACAATAGATAAGCTCATAGAAATGCAATAGCAAGACATTGAACGACTTTAGTTTTGGGTTGTAGACTCAGTTCAATCAGAAGATCGAATGATGGTTGGGAATTTGACAGAAGGCCTCAGTGTAATTGAAAAAAGGTTTCAAACTTTAGAAAATATAGACTCCATCCATGAGCATATTTTTTTCATCCAAAAAAAAGGAATAAAAACATTATTAGCACATACTACGAGGAAATTTTGCGGAAAATTTTTGAGTCGGCAGACTACTTTGTTTGATTTTATGAAACCTTCTGCATCAAAATAACTTCAGTTTATGATTTTGTATCCAAGATTTTATTAAGCATTTTTTTTTTTCTAAATGATTATTTTGTTTCGTCTTTGGACGCAAATAAAAATAATTTATATGTATTTATTTATAAGTGAAATCATAACCAAGACTAACGCAAATTCAACTTACGCGGTGATCACTCTCTCTTAGTCCCCCTCAGGGGGCTCACCTTCTTTAGGTGGGTACGGGTATCACAATCCCCAGGTACCCTCTAGTGATCTTTTCCTTTTCCCAAGGGGTTTACTATCTTTGGTAAACACGGATGTCACGACCCCGGGGTACCCCAGTGATCCTTCTCTATTTTCGACCCTCCATCTTGTCATCCAATTTCTTTTCCCGTCCAGACCACAGACCTATGAATGTTTGGCGCAATATAGCCAAAACTGGCTCTTGCGCCATAAAACACTAAACTCATCCTCATCATCACCTCTCTCTCAGTCCCACTTATCGCTAAGTTCAGGGTATCACTGTTCTGTGAATTCCACTTCTGTCAGTTGAGAAAACGACAAAGTGAGTACTTTTAATCGTCAAATGTTACTCCCGAAAATAATCCCCTGTAAAACTGGGAATTTCGAACCATATGTCAATCGGCAAAAGTGGCAAGACTGCGTTATTAATGTGCCATATCCGTCGTCCATGTCTACACCTAAGCCTCACTTAGTAGAAAGGTGAGTGAATATTAACGTTTCGCTGTTCAGCTACTCGATGGCTTATGGCGACGGACCACGTAATTTTGAACCATCGTCGTGACGAGGATGACACCTGAGCTGGTACCCCCTCTCCTAACTACCATACCACACCAACGGGATGACGTTTAACCTCTCTATAGATTTAACGTGCATCGCTTCCCTGCATGTTGGGTCTTCAGTGGTACTAGGCTCGAACTCATGTCACGCCGGCCACGAGTCCGATACCTCGATCACTAGGTTACCGCGGCCACGTCGAGATTGTGAGTCATGCACATTTGGTACCGGTTTACATTTGTACGATTATTTAAAAATATGTGCAATGTACCGTCAATTTAAAAGGATCGCAGATGGACCTATCTTTGCATAGGTGCCCAGGTCCTCTAGAACAGAGGTCGCCAAAGTGGTGGTCCACGAGAAAATTTCGCTGGTCCCCAGAAAAATGTGGAATATACTCACTAATAACGTTAAGTTATGTTTTAAGATGCATTGATTGTGTTCTTAGATAACAATTTTATTTTAAATATATTTAACACTTAAAAAATCCTATTAGTGGTTCGCGGGATTTAAATTATGAATTTACTGGTCCGTGAGGTCAAAAGGTTTGGCGATCGCTGCTCTAGAAACCATAAGACACACTGCTGTACCACGGAACTATGATTAAATAATTGAAAACTCGACCATTAGGTTTCCGCGGCCACGTCGAGATTGTGAGTCATGCACATTTGGTACCGGCTTACATTTGTACGATTATTTAAAAATATGTGCAATGTACTGTCAATTCAAAAGGATCGCAGATGGACCTATCTTTGCATAGGTGCCCAGGTTCTCTAGAAACCATAAGACACACTGCTGTACCGAACTATGACTAAATAATTCATAACCACCTTTTCCCAGTGAGTAATAAATCTTTAACAATCTCCTACGCAAATTAATTTATTATTAAATTTGCGAAATTTTGTAATTAAAAATATGATTTAATTTGAATATTTTACAGACAAACAAATTTTTAATCTGATGCCAAAAAGAGAAGATACGTCAAGTATTCATAATCCGAAATACAGATATTAACAGCTTGAAGATCACATAGTATTGTACCAAAAAAGATGTGTGTGAAGGTTGAACAATAATTAAAATAGAATGTTATCTAAGAAAAATTTTAATTAGAAATACCTGAATTATGCAATGCATAGCCTCCAGCATTCAGAATATTAATAAAAATTTCGTAAAATGACTAAAAAATCTGAAAACAGGCATAAATTTAAATTATTTCATCTGTCAATTAATATAGTGTTACAAAAGGAAATTTAAGGAGATTCTGGACATCTCGAGGAATGAGATCACGCCATTACCTGACACAAATTTAAGTCATCCAAATACGAATTAAATACAAATTAATCTGTATGAAATGAAATTAAAACAGTTATTGAAATTATCAGTGTTTAGATCTGAAGAAATTTTCCCATAAGGGCATACTTCAGGAAAAAAAATTTTTTTAAAGATCATTGTACACCAGTGGTAAACAGGCCGAGGACCAGCACCAGTCCATGGATCAAATGGTACCAGGCCACCCAAAGAACATTAAATTATTTCCATTTTATTTACTGTGGTGCGTTTCTCTCGGGTTTTTTCAACTTTCCATATATATTTCACTTTGTATTTATAATTTGGTGTAACTCTATTGTGTTCTGAAGACATATTTAAGTACAATTAAATTGAAATTATTAATTCCATTCACATATGAAGCTTCATAACACGAAGCCTTAATTGATTCTCCAAGTGAGCATGTCTGATAGTGTAGCCATGTTGCGCTAGGTGGCGTTCAAACATTTGAAGTGTACAATTGACTATTCCCATATTCCCACAAGCAGTCATTGAAATTATACATCATATACATTCATCCTGTTCTTTATTTAATTCCATTGATTTGCAAATTATTGTTTTCTTTATAATTAAAAATTAATTAATACAAGTGCTACCTTTTATGAAGATCACACAAAAAACTTACGGAGGCCACAGGTTCCCCACCTTTGCAATAGTTGTTGTTTCTAATGCCACCTGTCTGACGTAGTCAGAACGAGGCCCATGAAATTCATGGCAAGGGGCTAGATGTAGGCCTGTCGTTGACCTTGGCCTTGAGCACCATACAGGTGACAGTACGATTTAGCTCGGAGAAATTCCCCGAAGGGACGATAGATGGCGATACCACCTATCTCCACCTCCACAATTTAGGCATGGAACTGAAGGGGAGGGAAATATTCTCCAATCCCCTGCACTCGTGATTCAGCCCATAAGACTTTCGGACCCACTGATTTAACGAGCACGTACTCCGTGTGTACTCGGAGGGTATTTGGTGGCATCGGGCATCAAACCCAGGCCTTCCGGTACCTTTGCAATAAGAGTAATACTCTATTACGAATAGCTTTAAACGCACCGTAGCTGTTTAATGATAAAACATTTGAAATGCTGATAAATAAAAGAAATTTAAAATGATTCATGATAGATAAAATATATATAAATGACATCCTTTATTAAATAAACTGAACTCTGAAGGGAAAAAAAACACGACACTTTTATTTTTACATCAACAAACGACTATGTATTCTCACTGTATGCTCTTTCATATCAACGACAAAATACAGAAAGTGACAAAAAATTACGAACACAAACCGCTTCATTATTACGACGAAGAGGGGGGAAAAAACTGGACGAGATGAGAGAAAGCAAGAAAGAAAAACATCTTCATAACGCTGAAGGACGCCGACCAAATAGACCAAAATTTATCCACTGATTACAGAGGTTTAACCGAGGAGATAAAAGACGTCCTTTTTATATCAGTGTAAATAAACAGAAAACGAGCGGGAAGGGGGATTAAAAAAAAAATAAAGAGAGATGACGAATTGGGTAAAGGCTGTAAATTGATAATAATTTGCCGAAACATATCCGGGCGAAAATTCGTTGGATGCGGCGCTAATGAGGCGTTGTTGAAGAGAAATATCCGGAATGAAAGAAATCACATAATTATCTTGTAATTTTTCTTCATTCGGTACGATAAAAAGCAGAAGAGAACAAACACTTTCGGGTTGAGTAATGCGGACCAAAAAAATTGAACTATTAAAATAATTTGTTCAAAGCACAATAGATAAGTTCATTTAGTTCCAAACGAAAAAAAGAAGCGAATAAAGGGTATGAAATAAGATCTCAAATATTAATTTGGTCCTTAACCCGGGGCACAGAGTCACCCCAGGCTCACGAAATCGTCCACTCTGGGAAAACTGTTTGTTACAAATGACTTGGACAGTATCCTCCTATATACGACAGTCTTCATGGGAACTAAAATGTATTTGTCACATATCTCCCTCTTTTTTGAGAGTGACAAACGTTTTTTTACACTCTTAAAGTACTTATTTTGACTGAATTCTCTCCGCTCTACGACTTTTGTTCCAAAACATTTTCTAAAAACATGCTATATTTTTCCCATGTGAACAACTTAGTGGTTTTGTTTAATGTGTTGTACGACTTATTATGGTTTATAAATGTAAATGAGCAGAATATAAAAAAAGAAATTAGCATCTTTGATCTCTGTTGAAGGAAGTTGAAACTGATCAAGCAAGGGAAGAACTTGATGAAAAAATGGATATTGATCATGAAAGCGAAAGTAAATTTCAGAAAAGCGATGAACATTAGAACTTTGAATTTAAAGGAAAATTTTCAAATACTACCTTAAGAACTCCATCAAGAAAAATATAAAGCTGTAAGAGTAGCAAAAGACACACTTCGCACTCCCAAAAAGACAAGTGCAAGAAAAAATTCAATGTGCCATTTGTCAATCATCAAATGACAATAAAACTACAAGAACATAATATGACAGTTTTGCTGGCAAATAACACATTCCTGTAATATTAGCGAAAAGTGTCTGATTTTAGTCCTTTATTATATAGTCCCTCACATTTGAAACTTGGTTCAGTTTGATATTTTTTCTCAAATTATCAAAGAAAAATTTTAAAGTCCTTAAAAGTAGGTAAGTATACTTTCTCTTAATTAAACTATTCACTTGAATAATGATTTTTGTCGTGTAGCATCAAAATATTTATTTAAAAAAAAAAAAAACATTGGGGTGATTCAGTCACCCCGCGTGACCACTGCAAGTATTAAGTGCGCGCCTGCTCCCAGGTTAAAATAAAAAATAAAACAAATATGAAAAAATAATAGAAAAAAAACTATCACAGGAGTAATTTTTAGAGGTCGCGGGAGCCTAGTGGCTATGATCGCGAACTCGTGATCAGTGTCGCGGGTTCGAGTGCTGGTACCACTGAGGACCCGCCGTGCGAGGGAGCCGATGCACGTTAAATCTTTCAAAGCTCAATGCTCACACGTTGGTGTGGTATTGTAGTTAGGACAGGGTGATGGGGGTATCAACTCAGGTGTCGTCCGCGTCACTCCATCATGGTACAAAATTATGAGGTTCGTTGCCAATAGCCCTCGTGTTGCTTTATAGTGCGTAGGTAATATAACGCTTATTCGCAGGTCGCAAGCAATAAAAATTCAAAACGGACATAAGGTAAAAGCAAGTATAACTAACAACTGACATTTTCAGTGTGACTTAGGCAGCAAGCGGCAAATGTATCTGTTGCCATTTATTTTTTTAAAATCTTTATCAGCTTTATTATCGAATTCTATTCTCAATTGAAAAGAAAATTAGGAAATAATTTTTAATACATGATAAGCATAGTTATCACATTCTACTTTTTTACGTCGAAGTCTCACTCCAATTTCACGAAAAAAGGACCTATGTTTAGTATCTTATGACTATTTTAAATTTATAAAAAAAAGAACAGCATTTTAAAATAAATTTCCATGTCACAGTTATATTTTATCTGATAACAAAATAATGAACCGGATTCTCCCAAGAAAACAATTAGTCTCAATTGGAGGTAATGTAATATTCATTCTTCAATAGTAGATCAAAAAACTTTAATACAAATAGTAAGTAACAAGAGGAAATAATTCACTACTTCACGCTTCCACAAATTAATACAAATAAAACTCTTACACACAATATTTTCTCTTTCAATGAAACAAATTCTGTACATTTATTTCCGTGTGTTAGGTTTGTTGTTTCGGTATTTTTTGCAAACTGACAGTAAACCATAATGAAAACTCCAAATAAAATGTTAAAAAAGCATTCCTGTAATCCGGACGATTACGCTAGAATTTAAAGAATTCCGCCCCTCACTCTTCGATGTAGAAAATGTTTATAAAAACATACACACTATTCTTTGGAATAACGGATCCAATGTTATGACTGCTTCCATTAACAAAAATGCAACTCTTTGAAATAATTCAGTTGCAAGCACATTATGCTCATGCCACACCTTATTCAATTGCTTTTCCAAACTTCAATGGAATGAAAATAAAGCTTGGAAAAACTCTCACCACCTCACCATACGTACCACCAATTGGATCACAAAAATTCTATTGTGCAACTGTCAACCAATCTCTTTCTCCTTGCCTCAAGAGTTCCAATAAGTTCCAGCGCTGTGGTTGAACTGTTGCCCTCAGGAAAGAACAAAAAAGAAATAAAATAAGAGTATCGTTTGCGCCTTGTTCTTTGATACATTTGACAGTTTTCTTGTTGTTCTAACGTACGAAGCTTTCACTGTTGGGATTGGATTTATAAGAGTGGAATTGACGAGAGAATATATTCGAACTTATGTTTGTGTCCGTGACCCTGAAGCGGGAAAAAAAAAGATCCGTATACAGTTATTCGGATGGATTTACGTGACAGCTGCTTTACATGATTTAGATATAAACTTTCTTTTCGATCTTCCATCATAATTCGGAAGACTAGTCAGCAACGGAAGAAAAATGAATTACGTCATAACTACAGTTTGAGAAGCAATTCGTACAACTCTTTGAACAATCACAGAAGGTTCTCACTTCGAAGGACAAATATTACGGTGTGGGAGAGGTTTATTTTTAATCAGTTCTGAAGTTATAATAACTTTCGAAAGAACACATGAGATGAAATGCGACATATTTATGTACCGGGAGCAAACGTTTATTTTAAGAATATACTTCCGTTTTTGTCTATAGTTAAATGATAATTTAGTAGGAACTTCCCCAAAACTCAGTATTATTTTTGTAAAAAAAAAAATTGAATTATCAGAGATATAAATTACAAGCTCTCACGCGATTGACAGAAATTTTTCCAAAACTATTTTACAATGAAAAATAACTGAAAAATAATATATTAATTTAATGAAATCAATTGAAGTATTTCGCGTATAATTTAGCTTTTTGCAAAAACAATTCAGTGTTTACGATTATTTGATTGAATCTGGGCAAAATTTAGTCACGGAAATATTTAAAATCCGACAAGAGCTTGACTTGAAATTCATTCAAGAATCCAAATTTGGTAGCCGTAAGCCGCCACTAGATGGTGCCACCATGAAATGGTTCTCACATTTGGGGACTTACCGGGTTTACAAAGCCTTAGTTGCCAATACACAGCTCATTAAGAAAAAACTGATTTCACACCATAAGACTTTAAGTTTTTAGGACACAGTAAGAACCTAGGAAATGTTATATTTTTTTTATGAATATGAAATTTAAATTTCATTTCGCATTTATTTTATTTAGCTCTATTCTTTTAAAATGTTTATTTTCAAATAATATATATATATATATATATTTAATGATCTCGGATTTTTTAGTCGCAAATCTGTTCGAAGCAATTATTATTATTATTATTTTTTTTTTTTTAGTAAATTTTAAATTTTAACGTTTAAATAATTTTTATTAAGTATTATTCATTTCTTTATTATTTCAAAGAAAACATTTCAAGAATTAATATGAATTGCTTTTGCAGAATTTCTTTTACCTTAACATTTCAATTAAAATTGGAAACATCGATAAACCGTACCTCTGAAACATCGCCACTGTGATTTTCTAGAATTATATATATAAAAAAAAACAAACATATTTAATCTTGATTTTAGTTCTCTGCAATTTATAGCAACACAACAATCGAAAATGTTTTAAATGACCATGCGATAAAAAAAAATTACAAGTTTAAGTTTTGATAAGTTAGATTTGACCAAGAGTGGGCAAATTGCGGCAAGCCAAGGTATTTAGAAAAAACCCAAACAGACTGAAAATGTTCGTTATATCCGGATCAAGATATATTTGAGGAAAATTTTACTTGCATGAAGATCAGCAAGAATAAATATATAGACCATTCAGAAGGGCAAGTGTCAAAAAAAATCAGCTACAAAATCATCCAATCCATCGACAAAATCAAAAAAAAAATAAGAGATCCTGCACGCTACAATGGATACCAGCCCACGTAAATATCCT
>BMAV01026534.1:23570-42382 GCA_019973955.1 Trichonephila inaurata madagascariensis | reverse complement strand
AAAAAAAAAAAAAAATTGGTCCGGATATTTGACGCTCCGGATAATAAATGTTCGAATAAACGACTTTTTCTACTGTATTCCGTATTTATTGTCAAGTTATAATAAATATTGTAGACCTTTTTCTTATATAGCTCACCACAACTACGCCATTGAGTGGACCGCAACACCTTGAACAAATTAGAAGTAACCCGTACCCTGGAAAAGTTTGCCCACCTCTAACTTAGACGTCAGATTTACCGTACAAACAGCCCCTCTACACAGTATGTCTTAGTTGCAATTCGACTCGAACCCGCTACTCGACAATGCCGGCTCTGAATTCGTGACCATGACTCCTAGGCTACTGAGGCGGCCACTTGTTAATATAGGAATTAAGGTAATGAAAATGAACCTTAAGGGGAAAAATTACATTTAGCTTTTGAGTGGTTTTTATTTAAGTTCATGAAAAAATCAATTAATCAATCAATCAGTCGGACCTCTATATAACGAAGTCGCTAAATCCCAGAAAAAAGTTCTTTATATGGAAAATTCGTAATATAGAGGTTCGTTTTTTAATATACTTTATAAACCACATAAAACAAATTTTAAATTCATAAACACACACTATTTATTAAAAAAGTAATTATTCACACCTATTTGAAAATTAATATATGTTTATTTTATGTATCTGACCCATCAATAAAGAAAGAAAGAAAAACTGCAAGGAAAACAAGAAAAAAGAATGTCGAAGAATTCACTGTGTTTTCAATATTAAGAAAACAATTTTATACTCGAATTAATGAATTTTAAGGACATTTTCTAATTTAAAGCATACAAGAGTAATATTAAACATACATTATTTTATAATTAGAACACTGGGACAACTTTTCTGAGGGTGAAAGAGGATATCGAAGATGTTTCTAGAGAACTGGGCGATGGGGGTTAAAGGTTGCACCTCTTGTATGAAACGTCCAGAACTCTATTGTGCTCGGTGAGTTAGGATCTAATAAAACCAGTTCAAGATTTATGACCACCATAAAATGTGTTAGAGAGAATAACTTGAAATTTTTTCAGAAATGCTTTAAAAAAAGGCAGAACAAAAATTGAATCACAAAAGAAAAAGTTCGTTATATAGAAAATGCACTTCTCTATAAAGAGGTTATTTTGCGAAGAAAATCGTGAAATGTGCAAGGTTTCAGGAAAAAGTTCACTTCATAGAAAAATTTTCAATATAGAGGTTCGACTGTATTTAAAAATTATTTTATAGTTAAAAGCAACGTTACAACAATTTGTTGCACATTTTCTCTGCAGCTAATTTTTGCAAGTACGTGTGCTACATTAAAAAAGAGAAAGAATTTTCTTGATTGCATTTATAACAATTTTGCAATGCGGTTTCGAGTCGAGCGTTATCATCGGGTTCGTTACACCTTAATCTTTACGGCGACTTACGGCAAAGGCATGTCGAAAGTCGTATCTGGAAATATCATGACATTCAACTACCGGGTCCAACTGTCAAATACATCATAAAATTATTTTTTAAATTTAATTTTCTACGCGATATAGTTGCATTCATTCAAAGATAAATTCCACTCTTATCAAATTTTCAAGGATATGGCATTTAAAAATTTCACCTACAGAGAAATATTCGATAAGATAACATTAAACGTATTTCTTTTTAAAAAGTAGAATTAATTTTTTTTATGCAACAATGTATTACATTTTCGCTTAAATTTTCGTATATATATCTATAACTGCTTTTATTAATGCAAGTACAATAAAAAGATAATTTTATTTCAAATGTATAACAAAAAATTTATCTCTCTCTAAAACTTTTATTTTTTAAAAAAAGTATCTTAAGAAACCTTTTTAGACGAACATGTGGCAATATATTTAAAAAAAGTCGGCTGTTATTAAAAAATATGTTGTGAGAATCAGTTAATCAAAAAATAAAAGAAAGTAAATTTTTTTTAAAGTTATACTAATTGTTTATATATATATATACCGTAAAATTCGGCGTATAACGCGCACTTATATTTTCAAGCTGCGTTTTTTAATTTTAAGGTATATTCGCGTATAACGCACACTCCCTTTTTTACGAAGAAACCTGAAATATAAGTGTACTATACTTTTATGTTTTGAAGTCATTTATTTTTGTGGTATTATCCCAAGATTTTGAAGAAATAGTTTATATATAGTTATAGAACTACTACCCTCTAAGTTCATAAAGAATGCCGTTTCTATCAAATAAACAGTATTTTTCGATACATATAGAAATAGCCTATGTTTTTTTTATGCACATCTCTTTTTTTTTAAATTTTTAAAGCTATCATTTTGGTACCCGGCGTATAACGCGCACCCGTAAATTTCGGTCCTGTTTTTTGTGTTAAAAGTTAACACCGGGTTATACACCGGATTTTTTACGGGGTATAAAAATATAGTTTATATAATAACTTATTACTAATTAATATCAAACTAACTGGAAAATAGTTAAAACAAATTTTTTAATAAAAGTTTATTTAAATTTATTTGATTTATAAAAAATACTTTGTTTTATACCAAAAAAATTCCGAAAAAATAACAACTTTCCAAACGACAGAAAAATCGCTCTCATTTCGACAGATTTATTTAAACATCGTTACTCGAATGAAAATTTTATTTTCTCTCTCGCATTTCTATCAAATATCTTAGTGCGGCATTATGCGACCTTACCCCCTTTGGCGTGGTGGGTAAATTCGGTGAAGGGTGCAAGCTCAAGTGTCCTCCTCATCACTTGATCATGGTTCAAAGTATAAAAGTTCGTCGCTAACAGCCCTCGTGTCGTTTTATATAGTGGCACGTTAATAAACACTCACTTACTTATGACTATTCCAAGTTGTCATCGTCCAAGTCGTCAAAAGCTCATCGCTAACAGCCCTCGTGTCGCTTTATAGTGTGTGTGACACGTTAATAAATACTCACTTACTTATGACTATTCCAATTGTCATCGTCGCTAAGTTGCATCGTCGCTATGTCGCATCGTCGCTATTCCAAGTTGTCATCGTCCAAGTCGTCAAAAGCTCGTCGCTAATAGCCCTCGTGTCGCTTTATAGTGGCACGTTAATAAACACTCACTTACTTATGACTATTCCAAGTTGTCATAGTCGGAGTAGTTTCTGTCGAATTATGGGCTAAAGTATCCCTTCTACTAAAGAACCTTCGAGTAGAGGGGCTAATACAGGGCCGGATTAGCCTAATTCGGAGCCCTAGATAGGATCCAATTAAAAAAGGATGGTTTTAATGTGATTCACATAACATATTACAAGATTTCATTGTCAACTACTTTTATACATTTAACAATGCCCCAATATAGATAGTAAGTTTCATATAAGGCAGTGCTCTCCAACCTTTTTTATCGCTGCTGACCGGTCAACGTTTGATAATTTTACCGCGGCCCGCTGAGGTTGGGACACGTTGATTGTTTATATTTTAGATTGTTTTGATTTAACAATTTTAATTTAGTTACATTTATATAAATATGCCTTCAGAATAAAATATAGTTACACCAAAAATGAATAAAAGTGATTTAACGTGGAATATAAACTGATTTCTGTGGAAAGTTGCGCAAATCCGGGAGAAATGCACCACTTTAAATAAAATGGCAATAGTGTAATGTTATTTTGGCGTCTCGGCACCAGGGGTTAGGGATTACTGATGTAAGGTATTCGAGTCAATGGTGTCTTAAAACTTCCCAAGGCCCTGGTGGGCCCCTGTGCAAAAGAAGACATCACCTACGAACCTTATATCGAGTTTTGTGTGAATACATGTAAAGTTCAACAAATACAATCCATAACAAAATGAAGTTTTACCAAGAAATTCGTTTTCTATACATTTTAAATTCACTAAATTGTTAACTATGTCTTGAAAATCAATTATTAATAGTAGATCATTTTCATGGACATGCCATTCTAATGTCATGTTCATAAACTATATACCACGAATAGCTGAATATTAACGTCGCACTGCTCAGCTACACGAGGGCGTTTGGCGACGGACCTCAAACTATATGCCACAGCTGCTATAGTTAGCATACAGTTTGAAATTCCCAGGTGGCCGCGGTAGCCTAGGGGTCAAGGTATCGCATCATGGCAGGCATGTCATGAGTTCAAGCCCAGTACCACTAAAGACCCGCCGTGTAGGAAAGCGATGCACGTTAAATCTATCGAGAGCTCAAACGTTTTCCCGTTGGTGTGGTGTGATAGTTAGGAGAGGAGGTGTCAGCTCAGGTGTGTCGTCCTCATTACTTGGCCATACCTCAAAATTACGAGGTCCGTCACCAAAAGCCCTCGTGTAGCTGAACAGTGCGACGTTAAAATTCAACCACACTCACTTATTTTAATTTATAGTAATTACACTCGAGACCAAAACAAAACATCTCCTGTTGCTCTCTTTCTACCAAAAACTCTAATTACTCCTGTCCCCTTTTAGATAGCTGAAATCGGACATCGTATGGGTGAATTGAATGTCCGTTGCAATCCCATTCCTGGCTGGGGAGAAAGTTACTAGTGAAAGAAGTGTAATTATATCGGATTTCATGATTTAACATGTACTCCCACCTCGAACCCTTCAAGTTTCAACAGAAAAGAAAACTGGCATTAAACATACAGAGTACAAAATAAGGAAATAAGATACGTTAAATAAAATACCGAATTCTCACCAAATAATATTTCAGAAAATATATAAAATCCTTTGAAAAAATATACATATATATATTTCTTAAATTTGATCCAAATGCCGCCCTTAAATTTTGCCACCCCGGGCACGGGTCCGGTTTGTCCGGCCCTAGAGACACCTGACACCTGTACGTGACTTAAAAATGGAAGTGCCTGTTTTGTGTAATCGTCTTTATCGGCGGGCTGTGATCCCTCCAAAATTATTAGGCGTTTCATCAATAACTCCTGTGTTATATAGAGTGTTAATTAAAGAAAATACGGTTCATTTGTATTATTAATGATCTTGCAAAAGAAAATGACTAAAATATTTTAAAAGACTTTGCTTGGATCACGACTTAAAGGTTAAGGAACTCCGAGTCAAAAAAAATATGATTGATGTTTTATTCGATATAACTCAGTTTCACACAAGTTTCTAAGTTCTATTTATTTCGTTACTTCTTAAGGAATAATTGCTAGTTAAAATCTAAGTCGCGGAATGGCTTTATTTCACATATACTTTTTTTTACCTCCTAAATCGCTACAATTTCACTTAGTGAGATCCGCCCGTGTGATAAATTTAATCACTTAACAGAAAGTTCTTTCTTGTCTGTGGTTTGAAAATAAAGAAAAAGCACAACTGTTCATTGCCCTTCCAAAGATATTTTATCCCAAACACAAGCAGGAGAAACAAGTTTTAAAATAAGTATTACCAGTCTATATAACTTTACATAGAGATATAATTACCAGACAAGTACACACCTCATGAATTCTCTAATTAGAAAACTTTTACTCTTCTGTGGTTTTTATCTTTCTTAGAAGACCACAATGAATCTCGTTTCAAAGCACATTTTGTTGTTTTGGCTTCTTATGTGTCTGTGCACACTTGCTGAAGCCACATCTTCCATTATATTTGAAAGAACTGTTTTATATAACGAGTAGACAGCAATATATTATATCTTCCTTGTAGAATTATTAAGTTACGTATAGATACTATCTTTCAGGGTGTAAATTTCTTTTCAGAATTCATTATAGCAATAGGGAAAAAGTTATCCTTATTTGCATATGCGACTGTGGTAGATGGCGTTTTTTTGCTGTTGTTGTTTCAGATATATACGTAAATTAATAGTTAAAGGGTTACACACATACAAGTTCGGGCCTTTGTTAGACCAACGTTTGGGGGGAAATAATGTAAATCAATTGAAGAAGTTCAGGACCTCATAGACAAGGAGAGATCTCGTGCAACCTACTGAGATTCGGATCATTTCATGAGTTGCACAAACATTCAAAAAATTGATTTAAGAAAACTAAAAAATCAAATATTCAATATGAAAATAAGACTCTATAGCTGTTCGACTCACAAGTTCCGAGCTTCCTGATCGCAAAATTCCTGATTGGAAATAATGTACTCATTGAATTATCATCGAACTAGCTGGTATACCCCTTCTTCGCAGGGGTGAATTGAAAAATTAAACAATACAGTTTAAAGGATAAAGAAGTTTTTAATCAGTTAATTTTACGTGAATTGCAAATTGAAAAAAAAAAAAAACAGGTTTGGTAAATTTTAAGTCTGTTGATCTAACAAATGATAAAAAGGATTTTTTTTTTATTTTTAACTCCCCGTAACTCTCTCGTGGGTCGATTTTTGAAAACAGCTTCCTAAGCTGATCTCTGCTCAGCAAAAGTAACACATTGTTGCAAATTTTGTGTAATGAACGCTTAAAATAGTGTAAATAATTTATATCTGTAAGTGTAATACGTTAATATTACTTTCTGTTCGGCATAATTCTTAGTAGGTACTTTTTCTACACTTCAAAAAATACAATACGTTTGTTATTGTTATTTTTATACTTAAAAATGCAACACCTGCCTATTGAATTAAAATTATAGCGTTAAAATTAACTACTAATCACAAATAAATTATGAAAATTGTCCAAATGATGTAGTGTGAAATACAAAGTTTACCTGCTTAAAATACCAGAAGCGATGAAAGTAAGTTTTATACTGAAATAAAAAAAAATAATGATTACACTGATCAAAGCAATAAATTAGAACCAACCGCACACTGTCGCCTGGCAGTAGACAAAATAAATGGGAAAGTTTTGCTTCACGCATAAAAAATAGATAGATGCTGTCGCGGGCTTTTTCTGCAGATGGCAGAATTTTTTCCTACTTACTTGACAGTTATTTTTATATTTTGGACGCTTCACATATAATATCTTTATAAATTATAATCTATGTGTTATTCTGATGTATAAGCTATATTATTGTATAGTTTCATTAAAATCCATTCAGTTCTTTTTGCGTGAAAGAGGAACAAACATCCAAACAAACTTTCGCGTTTATAATATTAGTAAGGATTGAGCGCGAAAGAATTATCCATAACGCGCGGTGATTAAGTTGAAAGCTACACAGGGGTTGAATATCCCCAAAGTATTTAGGGTTAAGTCATAACTTCAAAAAGAATTAGGCTAATTTTTTCTTCTATTACCAACAAGAAATCAGTACTTAATCTTTGCGAACTCTCAATGGTACGCCAAGGAATGCCTAGAATTCAGTGGCGTAACGTACACCTCCACAATCTCTTTATTGCGAGGGAATTCTTCCCCTTATTCTAAAGGGGCCCAAAGCCTGATTGACACTAAATACGTACCCTTTATAAGATACGGCTTAGGGTTTAAGGACCTGACTCAGCAGGGGGCCCCTAATATTCTCTATTACGCTACTGTCAGAATTTATACTTAAAGTATTATGAATTATTTATTTTTTATTAATATCAAACTTATGTTTCAGAATGGATGATCAGTTTGAATCATTATCAGTTAACAAAAAACCAATACCTAACTGCCAGGGAAGTTAATGTGCAATGTGGTCATATAGTTCTTTGCTCAAATACTTACCAAGTTATAGATAAAGCTATTATTCCGTCAATAGACCATTAATTCCTGTTTAAGTCCTGATTTCACTTTATAGAGTCATACTGAGTAATTTGGGATGCTGAGTGCTAAATTGAGAATTTCACAGCTAAAGCGTGGTTTGGAAATTAGGAGAGAGATAAACTAGTACACCTCTGTATCTCCATCATTTGACTGAGAATTCTTCATGTCAAGAAGGTTACTTTTTCCATCATCCAGTATTGTGTGCAGACATATAAAGAAACATAAAGTGAGAAATATAAAATAATAAAACTGAAACACATATCTGAAAAAATACATATTGGGGAAGGTAAATAAATAACCCTTGATATAAAATTGCTCTCTCTCTCTCTCCAAGTTATTCTCTTTCTTCGAAAAAGAGTGCTTTCTTTGAGGATCATTTTAACCCTCCTCTTAGTCCCTTTAAATCAGTGGTCCCCAACCCTCGGACCGGTACCGGTCCATGGATCTAATGGTACCGGCCCCAAAGAACATTAAATTATTTCCATTTTATTTTCGATGGTGTATTTCTCTCGGGTTTGTGCGACTTTTCTCGGAAATCACTTTATATTCTCTGTTAAATCACTTTATATTCATTTTTAGGTGTAATTGTATTTTGTTCTGAAAGCATATTTATATAAATACAATTAAATTAAAATTATCAAGTCAAAACAATCTAAAATATAAACAACAAACTCCTTCATTCTCCCTAGAGAGCCACGGTAAAATTTTCAAACATTAACCGTGCCACGGCGATTAAAAAGTTGCGTAACAGTGCCCTAAATCATGTTAAAAAATACGGGGTATGTTTTTGTCTTTTCTGTTGATGCTGAATCTTTGCTTGAGTGTATATCTTGTCCTTTTCATGAACGCTTCTGAAACTCCTATATGCAAAAAATAAAGAGTTGACGGAAATGACTTTAAGGTATAGTTATCTCTCTCTCTATAGAGGTATTTTTCCCGATAAATTGTGGCCATTTCTCTTGGCTTAAAAATAATTTTTTTTTTCGCTATTTCTTAATAACCTTCGTTTATAGGGAAAAGTTTTAAAAAAAATATATCGAAAAAATAGCTTTGAATCAAATATACTGAAACAAATTAAATTTATTTAGAAATCTGATCAAATATCATACATTTGTAAAAATTCTTTAGTATACCTTTCTCTTTGACGCCCAAAGCGGGCTGCGGTAGCCCAATGGTCAAGGTATTGGATCATGACAGGCATGTCATAAATTCAAGCCCAGTACCACTAAAGACCCGCCTTGTAGGGCAGCGATGCGCGTTAAATCTGTCGAGAGCTGAAACGTCCTCCCGTTGGTGTGGTGTGGCAGTTAGGAGAAGGGGTGCCAGCTCAGGTGTCGTCCACGTCACTTGACCATAGTTCAAAATTACGTGGTTCGTTGCCATAAGCCCTCGTGTAGTTGAACAGTGCGACGTTAATATTCACTCACTCACTTGACGCCCAAAGCATTTGCTTATTTTGTTTAATAGTTAATGAATTCTAGGTTGTAAGATTCAAGTTAGGATCTTCTACAAGTATTCTCCTATATCGGACAGAGTCTTCAGAATATGTTTCCCATTTTTCTTCCTTTACACTTTGGAATATCTCTTCCTCTTACACTCACATCTTATCTGAGAATTATAAATTAATCCTTTATATTTATTATTCAATCAACTGCTCATCATCCATTGCAACACATGTCGTATAGAATATCAAATTGTCTAATCAGTCGCAGCCAAGTACGTTTGTTATCAAATGTACCCATATGTTGTATCTGAACTTCGATTGGTCATTCGGCAATGTCTTGCATCCTTTTGGCTGACAATCTTAACTAGGGCTTATTTTGAGGGTAGAATTTATGTTATATGTATTTGTGTGTATCCTTACTTATATATATATATATATATATATATATATATCCTTGTGTATCCTTTTATTTTATCCTGATTATTACTTTAATTTATAATGGTCCTGGCATTCAAAATTCGCGCATAAATAATTTTTGCTTGTCCACCTGACGGGATTTAATCGTATAATCGCATCTATTGAAAGTTAACAGCTTGCGTTTTTTTAAAATAAGATTACATCAAAATCTATCGAATGATTCTTTCCACCAATCATAGCCTCCGTATGAAGAAGTCACGTGGATCCAAGATTTCTGTTGTGACTAATGCCACCTGCCTGACGGTCAGATCGAGGCCCGTGAAATTCATCGCGGCTAAGGGCTAGAATTTTTACGCCTGTCGTTAGCCTTAACTTTGAGCACCATGCAGGTGACAGTACGATTTTGCTCGGTTCCACCCCAATTTGGAGGGAGAAAACCCTGTGTGGGGGGGGGTTAGGGGCCTCCCACCTCTCTTCCCCCAACCACACGAGAGGACTTGCGGCTTGACGGCTATTTAGAGTACCCCCATGCCGCAAAGGCACTATGCATTTACAATCATCCATGTCTTCTCCGGGAATTTCTTCTTTTCCAGTCCAGACCACAGACCTATAAATGTTTGGCGCAGTATAGCCAAAACTGGCTCTTGTGCCACAAAACACCAAACTCCTCCGGGATTCGGCGTCGCTAACCACTATACCGGTTGGGCGACTCCAAGATTTCTTGTTGCCGTTTCATGTAAATAGCCAGGACTCTGAAAACTCTATATCTTTGTCTTGTCTTCAAAACGTGTAACTAGCTGCAGGCCGTCTTTCGTGTTTATTATGTTGTCCATTCCTTGTTTTGTGTCAAAATGTACAATAAACCCGATTTCTTTCGACAAAGGACTGTTTCATCAATAACATCAACTATCGCAAATATGATCTAATTAAGGTATCCGACTACGTTCGGAACCGTGATTTTGTAAAAGCGTGTAAATGGATAATATTTATGATATTTAGTATCACTTAGATCAGAAAATGTATATAAAATTGTTTTAAGAATAGTATTACAGTAAAATATTATTTAAGTACAATATTTTGACACAAAATGAACATAGAATGACCAACTTTCAAAATATTCTCCTTTTGTGAAAAATACCTCTATTATAATAATATTTTGTCTGTATATATCTCAGACCTCTGTAAGATGCTCAATTAGAATTTTTGAGCTATATAACTTAGAAGTGTGTGGATTTATCCATGTTTTACGACAACAGAGGGGAGCAATTTTAAGAAAAAAACGCCGATCATTATATTTCAATGGGTTGTAACTCTGAAAGTAATGTGAATTTTTCAAAAATCACAGCTAAGCCTCTGTACAGAGGTTGGAGCTATATACGGGCAAAATATTATTATAATAGAAGCATTTCTCACAAAAGGAGAACATTTTGAAAAAAGATTATTGTAAGTTAATTTTTTGCCGAAATAGTGTATTTAAATAATTTTTTTTGTCAAAATGTCCTTAAAACAATATTATACATGTATTCTAATCTAAATGACACTAAATATCATGAAAATTATCCATTTATGCGCTTTTTTAAAATCACGGTTCCGAATGTAGTTGGATACCTTAAAGAATTCCTTACACTTGTGCCACGTTATGTTATATACATATATATATGTGTGTGTGTATAATACCTTAGAATAAACTCAATATAAGCAGGTATGATTCATTAAATTATATCCAATGATTTACATAAAGTAAAAAAAATATTTCACTCTTAATTCCTCTAGGTTTATGCATTTTTATTTCAAGTGCTTTCGGAAATTCCTTCAAACTTTATCCACTCACTTAATTCATTAGAACTATAAGATTGAGAAGTCCCATCCCACACACATACACCTTTAAAAGAATATATTTTAGAATAGTATTTAAAGAAGTTGCAATAAATATGTCATAGGTACTCTATGTAAAGACAGTCAAAGAAAAGTATCGTACTTTTCAGAGCTTTTAACATATAAAATTATTTTACTCATTAATTACATTATTTCGTGCTCCAGGTGTCATCTACTTTTGTATTACATCTAATGACTGGGATGTGCTTGCCTTTGTCTTTTTGCACAAACTATCGAAGTTTATCTATATTGCAGTTATCTGCCATCGTATTTCATATTCTGCGTTTAATTTGTTTCCATATATTGTGTCTGTTGCCTCGTATGTTGATACATTATATTAAATGCTTGAAGCTGTGTGAGATATATTTTTGTGTCCTGCATGAAAGTTTGCATCAAAAAATTTGGGAGCTGTTCTGGTTTAAATTTAGATTTTAACGTGGAAGTTGCTGATTTGCGAATTGGTCGAAAAGTTGTTCCCTCTCCTTCATTGGAAAGCCTTCTGATTTATCGTAGCACTCGAGCGGATTTTCCGTCCAATCATGTTTAGTTTCTTATCGGAAAAATATTCTCTTGTAGTTTTTCTTAATTAAAAAAGTTCGCCATTATGTAATTTTTAACACTGACGTTCAAGTTTAATTTATATTCTATGAAGAAACTATTTAGTTTTGTAAATAATTACACACACACAGACATGCTGTTCTCTTTAACATATGATGACCACAAGTTAAGCTTTAAAAATCAATGCATTCATTTTTGTTAAAATTTTTATGAGTACATTCAATCCCCCCTTGAAGAGATATATTTACTTCTCTTAGAATAGCGAAAATTTCTGTTAAATAGGAAAACCACACACACACATTACAATCATATTTCACCACACTATTTTAGATAAACCATGATTTCATTCGTTTAAAAATAATCTGACTTTATCTTTAAACTCAAAAAGTTGGTTCAAAATTTTTCCTTTTGATATAGCTGTCTGTCTTCTAAAGGTAAAAGCATGATTATATGATTCCTAGATAATAATTCTCATATTAAAGCAAATATTCTCGAATTGAATTATCTTGATTTTGTAAAATTTATGATTTTCACAGCGTCATTTAAAACGTATTTTAGTGTATTCAATATTCTATTTACCACAATCTCGTAGCAATGAATACAATATAATGAGTGTGTTTAATGTGTTTTGTAACTGAGAAGCGCGATTTGTTACAAAGTAAAATACGTTTAACGCGAAAACGCTTAAGACGAATTATCGGTTGACATGAAATAATGAATCGGTCCCGACAAATTACTATGTATTCTCATGCATTCCCCGCAACACGAAACGAAAATCGCTTAGCATGAAAAGATTTCCTTCCTGGGAATGAACAAAATACGGAAAACACCAGCCGGATTGGACTGTTCAATTGTATTATCAGAAGAATACATTGTGCAGTTGGTGATGATAATGTGTGTACACCCCCAATTACGGCAGACAAAGACATTTTGGAGTTTATTCAAAGCTCAAAAAACATCATTGATGCAGAGAAGACGAAAATGAAATGAATGATGCAACTCCTGTTCCCACATCATCCAAAATAATTAAGTCGTGAAAAGTATGCGCAGCTATTTACACGCGCATTCTAATGGTGAAATAAAAAAACCAAATGGACAACATTGAACAATTTTCAAACAATTTGATGCTAGAAAAATACAATACAGAGAAAAAAATCAGATTATTTTTCAAAAACTCAATTTCGTTTTTCAAGAAATTTGAAAATTTTGTTCTAAATTTCTTTAAGTTCTTGTGAATGTTTTTGTTTCATTGATTTTTATTAAATATATCCATATATACATATTAATGTAAATAATGTATATTCAGGGAAAACATTATTATAATAGAACCTTTTTTCATAAAAGGAGAATGTTTTGAAAATGGATCATTCTATGTTCAATTTTTTCAAAATATTGTACTTAAATAACTTTTTATTTTAATAATATTCTTAAAACAATTTTATATACGTTTTCTAATCTAAGTAACACTAAAATCATAAATATTATCTATTTATACGCTTTTGCAAAATCACGGTTCCGAACGTAGTCGGATACCTTAAGATATTTGCTATCAAATTTTCAGGATGTTACATCTTTAATAATTAGTTAACTTTTCACCACTTACGCAATAGCTCATCCTTAACAATTCAATAACTAATTCGAAAAGAAACTTCAAGAGAAGTTTGGTTGTTAGAATACAAAAATTTTAACAATGCATTTTTTCATTGTTATTTAGCACGCGACGTTTACATTTGAAATATTTATTGTTTTTTCAATAAAAATATAGTTGAAGAGTTCCCATATGTCTTTTTAATTTAGCAGGATTTAAGGCATTTCTCATAATTATTGTTCCACACTCAGTCCACTAGGTTCATCTTCAATTTCTGTTTAAATTAAGCCAAAATCTAAGCAGTTGTTTTTAAACTTTGACTTTTTTTTATTGTCTCACGAATATTCGGATGACGAAATTGATGAAAATACTCGCAGATTATATTACAATTGAGGATTGTTGTTCGGTGTCAGCTGTATGAATTATTCACTGTTGTTGGCCCTTGTTTTCAATTCACCAGTTCTGAACCCCTAGTCCATTATAAAAATTCACAATTAATTGAACTAAAACTATTTAAGAAAATCTCCAAAAACTGTTTAACAAAAAATGGCACAAATTTCATACAAATGAATGGAGATAATAACAAAGAACACAGCTTTATTCTTATTTAAAGAAATACTTAAAAACTAATTTTACTACCATAATAAAACATATTTTTAAAATTATTAATATCTTTATTACTGATATATATATATATAATATATATATAAAATATCCCAGTATAGGCATTCAAGCTACTAGAAACATTTCCAGAAAATCGAGTGTATTCAAAAAAGTTTACTCTAAGAGACATCCTGGACGCTAAGAAAAGCATTATTATAGGCATGTACGAAAAAACACATACTGAAATAGACATACAAATTAACACTTCTTTGGAAATTCTGTTATAGTTTGAAACAATATAAATGAAATATTTAATAATTATAGCCCTATTCAGTTGTTACTAACCCCAAGACAAATTTGTAACGAATATAAATGTATTAATGTTTAATTTCAATTTTGAATATAGCTATCATTAGTAGAATTTTATTTTAATCAATGAATGCACTGTAAAACTAATTTATATTTCTTATTTTACATGAAATGCTATCAGCATTTATAAACGACAGTAGAATTATTTTTTCAATATGAAAGACAAATAAAAAATAAAATAAATGGTTATGTTAGTTGAAAATGTTTTTGGAAGATTTTGATGCATTCAAGTTAATATATTTTTAAACATATTAATAAATATAAACGTATTCTTAAAAGCTGATGTTAATGATGCATCTTTTTTTTTCCATTTCTAATGGGCTGAGGGACTGGCGTTTTAACACTGCAGACCAAGTTATTCCCCGGAAGCTGTTATCTCTTTTCAGTGCGGCACCATAGAGGCGGATATCAATCGCCGCAGGTAATTTTGACACCCAGTTTCCTCCCTAGAGGGAGGCACCTGAGCTCTGACGATGCGAACCTGTTTTTGGATTTAATTTTTCTGAGAGCACCCAAGCCAAGCAGACACTCCAGGGACTTTTACATGCCGTATAATCATACGACTTAGCCACTGACGATTTTCTGCATCAAGTCCACCAACTTGGGCCGGGGTCGAACCCGCAACCTTAGGTGCAGAATGCCAGCGATAAATCAACCACGCCACCCAACCGGCTATATTAATGGATATTAAACGAAAAGGTAAAATAAAATAAAATAAAAAAGCATAAATGCAATAAAATATTTTTTCACTTCATCTTACACAACTACGTGTGCATTAAATGTTAAAGAACTACAAAAGAATTTGAAAAGGAAAATATAGTGAACTTTTTTTTTTATTTAAACATGAAATGAAGATTCTGAAATTTTTGTCTTTCAGTAGAGAACGTCATTTATACGAATCAATTGGGACTGGACACCGTTCGAATACGTGATTGTTCGGATAACCGAAAACCGAATGCGATCCACGCAGTATAGGAAACCGGACACTATACGAATATTGAAAATCCTCACATGCGGGAAACGTGCTTGAAGAAAAGCAATATAGGTGTAAAATGTCGCCAAGTTTACCTTTATTGTGGAAAATAATCACTTATTTTTCGCTGTCCCATTGTACACCGTTTTTTCGCTGTAAGGTCTTTGATTCTCTTGAGCAGCAATAGTTGAGTAGGACAGCATTCTGATTGTTGTTCATACCACTCCATAGCTGTCCTTAACGTAGAAAACGCGTCAGCATTTGATGGACCCTTGCTACTTTCGTTGTTGCTACCTCGTCATCATCCGTTTCATCGCTGACAGGGTCGGATTCTTATTGCACGGAAGTCACAATCTTATCAACTTCCGAGTCAAGTTTTGACGAAAAATTTAAAAGGGTTTCTCGGCTTTTTTTATGTCAAATATTGTTGACTTTCCAATATTATAAAACTGTGCTAGAGACACTTCACTTTCTCCCTTCGTAAGACGGTTCAATATTTCAAGTTTTGTCTCTATGTTCAAGACGTTGCGCTTCCGTTTTGAATTCGAAGCCATAGCAGTTCACAACTCAACAAAAGAGCACGTATACACACACACCCCCTCACTTGGAAACAAACTGACGTAATATTTCGCGCAGATGTTTACCAAATCACACACCTGAAATTCCCCAAATATCCCTGACCTTGGGTTTTCCCGTCACTTTTGGCCTCACACGAAGCAACTGTTGAGCATTGCACTGTTTGAACACGTATTCATATACAGTACATGTAGTTGAAAAAAATGATCCGGATATTCAATGCTCTAGATAATAAGCATTCGGATAAACGACGTTCTACTGTATTTGTATAAATGTGGAAGCTAAATAAATGATTCCGCGAAGTCAAATTGCCACCAAATTGCAAATTGCGGGTCATTCTACTTCCACTTGCTTCTTGCCCTTAAACATGTCATGAAGCACGAGTGGGCTTTTTATCACTTTTTGGAGACTAATTTTTAATGTAGAATATCTATTATAATGTCTCTTGATCTCATGTATACAAATTAGTAAAAGTTTTAGGAAAAAACTCAAAAGAGACGTTGTCTAGTGCAACATTTTTTTAAAGTTATTCTCCTGCTTGACTTGTGTGAAACGACTTTAGATACTCATGGTCATACAAACTCCACAGAGAACTTGAATCTATTTTGGATATATATTTATATATAATTTTCTTTTCTCTCTCTATATATAATTTGCTTTATAATTTTCTAAAATTTTCTTTTCTAAAATGATTTTTAACCACTGATTTATGCTAACAAAATTAAAGAACTTACAGAAATAAACCATCCTTGTTTATCATAAAGAGACATTATACTAATATAATTATTTATATTTGTCTGCTGATTAGAGACACAATCATGACAATGAAATGTTTCCTTTATTTAATAAAATTGCCGATGCTTCCTCAAAGAAAAGTATTTCGAGCGATATTCATCATCAGTTAATGTTATTAATATCGATTGATGCTACTTGTTTGGACATTTTCTTTTTTAGACTTTATGTCATTCTTGTGTTCTGTACACAGTTCGAAATCCCTCTCGAAGGTCATATCAGGAGATAAACGTTGTATGTGTGTGACATGTTTCCTTGAAGGACATTTTAAGGATATTGGATGTACATTAGTGTACTTCCAGGAATAATGAAGGAAAATTCTAAATTGGAGTTGTGACATTGAAAGAGATGCTGAAAATACATGCGACTTTAATTTCAGAAAGAAATGCAAAAAATGAAGTACACAACATCAACAATTTGAACTATAAATAACACATTTTTTTTCTTTGTTCATTGGATAACATTTACCGTAAAATCCAGCGTATAACGCACACCTAAGCTTTTAAGCTGCATTTTTCAATTTTAACCCTTAAGTTCGCAATTTTTTCAATTTCTATGAAAAAACTATATGAGCTAGTTCTCAAGTAATAATAAAAGGGAAAAAAATATGAAAAAAAATTAAACAGTTTTAAATTGAATTTCGGTCATTTTTTTGTGCAACATTGCGCAATAGTGCTGTAAATTACAAAACTTTTTTTTATATGAAGATTTTATTATTCATCATAAAATGTTTAAATTTTTTACCTGGTAATTTATTTCGCCAATAAACAAGAGGAAGCATAAAATATAATGGATTCTTTTTATAGCAAAAACACAGTTCTTGAGGCATCAGAGATTTTTATAATTGTTGTGATTTTTGGAAAAGATGTACTTCCATCTAGTGATAAAATTAGCATGTATTTCGTTGCAGTGATCTTTTTTTTCTTCTTAGATAAGTGATTTGTAGGTAATTAAAAAAATATTGAGTTTGTTAAATTAAAATAAATCATATGTTGCAAAAATGCAACAGTGCGAAGTTAAGGGTTCAGGTATATTCGTCGTATAACGCGCACCCCCTTTTTTACGAAGGAATTTGCAATGTACGTTAGCAATACTATTGAGTTTTAAAGCCTTTTATTGGAGATGTTATCGATGGATTTTGAAAAAATGGTATTTTTTTAGATCTATGTAGAAGTTTAATTTTTTCTATGCTCATTTTCTTTTTAATTTTTAAAACTATCATTTTTATACCCGGCGTATAACGCATACCCATACATTTCGATCTTATTTTTTTTTTGTGTGTGTGTGTGTGTTAAAAGTGCGCGTTAGAGGCCGGATTTTATTGTAATTTTTCAATATGAGACACATTTTGTTTATATTCCAAAAGGAAATTTCTTTCCATACGAATAATAACAAGAGGGAAATGGATACAAGTTGTTTTTTCGTTATCTCGTGTGAAAGTCAGGACAGTTAAATAAATTTCCAGGCGTGATTCCCGTCACTCTACCATGCCTTCGAGAAACGAAGTTTGCCTTCACAGAATAATGTGTAGTTCTAAGGCAGGGGCGGCCAACCCTCGGCGCGTGCCACAGTGAGGTACGGTGGAGATGTAACAGCGGCACACGAAGACTTATTGAAAAATTTAAAAAATTGGAAAGATAATAATAAGTAACATTCTTTTTAACAGTTTTATTGAAATGTGGTTGTCTCAAACAACAACAAAAAAAAAAAACAATCACGATTTATTTTAAATATACTTAAGTAGGTGAATTCCAATACAAAATTAATATGTAGAGAATGCTCTTCATTGCTCTGTGCGCTTGCTTTCAAAAGGGCGCAAAATTTTGGAATTTGAGGAAGCGTATTTTGAAATATCTGGAAGAAAACAATGAAATGTCCTGCTAGCTACTTAAGAAGGAAGCTTGTCTATAGTAATTAACTTTTCACATCCGCGATATTATGGGACTCTTAAATAATTTAAATTTAAGATTACAGGGAAAAGATTGTATTTTTTCTACTTTACTTAGATTTGCCTAAA
>BMAV01026534.1:0-18325 GCA_019973955.1 Trichonephila inaurata madagascariensis | reverse complement strand
GAGTATAAAGAAATCAAATAAATTAAAATTCCATAGAAATTGTGTAATGGAGAAAAAAAAAAAAAGAAACGAAATATTTTAAAAATATCTTTTTCTTGCCTTAAAAAATATATTTTAAATACTAATGTAACTTTGTTTACACACACATCTTATTTAATACAATCCTCTCATTTTTAAACGGGCTTTTTATCCTGTGTTTAACTAATGAATATTTATTATGTACATTACCTCTTTTTTTACAACGAATTTTAATGTCCGTGTTTTTAAGTTTACATTCTTAAAGATAATTGTTGTCTTGTATTTTATTTGTTTTAACACAACTTTCTATTAATTAATAATAGTTAATTATAAATAATGTTTTTCAAAAATATTTCATTTGTAATTTCATATGCACAAACATTCTTTTCCTAAAATTTTATTTAATATTTTTTTCATTGCTAAGAGGAAAACACACAACTTAATACATAATAAATTTTTCATATGTCTTTCGTTAATTACCTTTTTTTAGAGCAAGAGAGAAACTGAAATTTATTGAAAGAAATAATTTAGCGATGGCTCAGCTTGAATTTTTATTTTATAATTGTAAAGAATTAAACTATCGATTCACACACACACACAAAGTAATTTTCGCATTTGTATTTTTTTTCTATTATCACACAAAAGAACTTTATATTTTTTAATTCGAATTACTTTTAATCTTTCAAGATTTTTTGCATTGCATTCATCAAATTATGAATAAAACTTAGTGCAGATAATTTAAAGAAATATCTTAGAGTTGTATATATATAGGTTCTGTAATTAGTTTTAATGAATGAAAACGTTTTTTTTTTTTTTTTTTACATTTCTTATACTTCCAAAAAGGAGGAATAAACTTGATTTTTATAATGGATTTTTTATATATTTATTTTTATGAATTTTCAGAATGATTCTAAAGTCTACATATCTGTTATAGCACATCGTATGACGTTGCAATGTATTGATGTCGATAACTGAGAGCCCTTTCACATGAATCAATTACTGTCGCACATAATGCATGGAGTATAGACCAGGAGGTAGTTTTGAATCGAAATCTCTTGGGTTTTTTCTCACGTTGACAACTGACACGCCCTCTCGAAAACCATGGTCTCCTACCCACTAGTTGATTCAACTGCGAGGTTATAGAGGAAGCTACGCTCTTCACACTCGGCTAATCGTGTATTGAAAATGGAGAAAACTTTTTACTTTGGACTCAAACCGATAAGATTGGGAATTTCACTGTGCGGTAGCGTAAAGTAGAATACTAGGACCCCTGCAAAGTCAGATTTTGGGCCCCAAGCCAGATCTTACGTACTTGGTGTCAATGATATTTTGAGCCCCCTAGAATCCTAGACTCCCCCGAACTGTGGGGTTGTACGTTATGCCACTGTCGCTAAGGAATTCCCTTTTCAGTCAATTCTGTGTCTGCGTGTAAAAAGAATTCTCTGCCTTCACATAAGAGGAGTGGTGACATTAAACGAGTTGACTGGCACAAAGTTGCCTCGTGTGAAACCAGCCTGGTTGGCAATTGTTTGGGTTTACTTTGCACAAAAAATATACGAATGCAACTGGTGATATAATTTATAATTCAGATCTAAGATTAAGTGGCACGAGTATCATTAGAATTTGTATCCTGCACCCCTAACTTGTACTTTTTATCATGTGATGTTAATGAGATTTGAATTTAATGTGCAATATATCCATCATTCCATATAATCAGTGCCGATTTAAGTTAATTTCGGATCCAGGGCGCAGAAGATCTACGGGCCTCCTTGGCAATGGCGGATCGAAGTTAAGTCAGTTTATTCGCCCCTGGTCAACCACCCCAAGCGCCCCAATGGATAAACCGGTACTACATATAATGATTTTTGGTGCAACCGGGATTCAAACCCTATGCTTTCATTTTGTCTTCAAAGGCTATAAAATTCTCTTCTAGGAATGAAGGGACCGCAGCAAACTTGTGGTAGATTTACAGAATTCGTAATCAATGGATAGCAAATTTCAGTCTCGTATTTTCAAAGTCATCGTATAGCTGGGCTACTGTGCTATAAATTTGGTGTTCTAACGTTGGTACTATGATGAAATTACGAGAAAGTACTAGTTCACAAGTCGTTCTCGTTACTTGATCGTAGTTCAAAATTATGTGGTCCGTTGCTAACAGCTCCTGTTTTACGTTTCTAGTATGAGATCGGTTCAAATTCAATAAAAAAATACTGCATTGGATTGGAATACAGAGCTTGATATTGCTGGGGCTCAGTTCTGAGTAATCAATAAAACATTTTTTTTTGTTGTAATTGCATTGATTCTGTTCTCGATAGACTCTTTGCAAGCACACGGTTCAACTTAAACATGTTCTTCCATTACTCGATGCCAAGACCTTTCAGCGAACGCGGTCACTAGATAGTTTGTCTACTGTACATTCTTCATAGTCTATTTCTGTCGAACGCAAGGTCCTCTTATATCGAATGAGCCTTGTTTTGTCGATTCACAGTCAAATATGCCATAAGGACTTTGGCCACAGATTCTCTACACGACAATCCATTCTTGTGTTAACTTCTTCAGCCATTTGATATTGTTGTGAAATGTGTGACGGCTCTATCTGCGACTTTATCACTAACAAATCCTGTTGGGGAATCTGGTCCTTAAAAACTATTTTATTAAAACGCTTCCTCTGAAGAAGAGAACGTGAACTTGTAAATTAAGTCTACTAGTCTAGGCTTTCAAGTTAAAAGGAGAGAGATAGGGTAGGCTGTTAGTGGAGAAGTGATTAATCAAATTTTAAGTGTAAAACAGATATTTAGTATTTGATAATTATATAATAATTAAGGTGACGATTTGTCACTGACTATAGATTAGATAGCTAGGAAGACAGTGTTCTTGAATTGAAGTAAGTTTTACTGGTAATCAAAGTCTTCTCATGCCTCGTGCATCTCGTTAATTGTGTATATATTGCTATAATGGGGTGCATTTCATAGTTTTGATTGATCGAATTTGTGTTGTTGTTTGTGTTGCAAATAAACTAAATAATAATGAACATGGCTTGTCTTTCTTCCCTTTCTCTTCCATATCTCTAAGCGTGGAGTCAAGATCCTTACAAATGGTTGATTGAAAATATCGGCTTTCCTAATTGTAAATTAAGCCAGGTAAAATATTTAAACAATTAATAATTTTGTTCGCATTTCGAAATTTCGAAATATTTTTACCATGGATATAATAAAACCATCGTTCCATTAAAATAATCGTTTCGGGGGAACACGAGGGGTCTTAATCGAGAATTTCGAAACTGTATTCGAGCCTGATTTCAATAAAAATACACGTCGCTCTACTCAGTGAGGATTTCTCATCGAGCTAATCGGAATTGAGGAGCTTTGAAAATAAACACGACAAACTGACTTCTTATTCAAAGCTCGTTTGTGAAATTTTCCTTAAGCGTGCTTTCCTTAAGCGTGGAAATTTTAATCTATGAATCCCCAGATAAAGAAACGAGAGAGAGGGAAAGTATTCTAATCCTGAGTTTTTTGTTCGACCATCGTGAAATTCAACATCCATTAATTACTTATATTGCACCCAGTTATGCTAGAAAAAATATCTGAATACCTAAAATATTGAATATGTAAAATGCAGCGTATAACGCTCACCTCCTTTTTTATGAAGAAACCTGAAATGTGTACGTACGCAATGCTCGTATGGTTTGTAGTCATTTATTACCCTAGGCTTTTGAAAAAATAGTATACTTCTAGAAATACAACCCCTTAAGTTCATAAGAATTGTCATTTCTTTAAATTAACAGCATTTCTATATATATAAACGTAGAAGTCTAATTTTTTTCTATGCTCATCTTTTTTCAGTTTTGAAGCTATCATTTTTATACCCGGTGTATAACGCGTACTCGTAAATTTCGATCTCATTCTTTGTGTTAATAGTGCACGTTATACACCAGAATTTACGGTAGTTAAATTTAACTATTATTTATTTAATTCAGAATTATTCAAGTTTTTGTTTTTTTGTGTGTGTTTTTTTTTGTAAGGCATTTTATTGTTAAAAAAAATAATTTCATGAAGTTTTTTACTTATATTTAAAGAAAAAATATACTTGATGCGTAGGTTTCTGTATTAAATAATAGATTACGAGAAAAAAAAAGTCAAACTTTTAAATGCAATCTTTTTTCTGAAACAGAAATGCAACGACCGTGTTAGCCGAATGGTCATGTTTCGAACTCGTGGCGGCATCGTTGCAGTCGAGTTCTAACCTTTGATCTCGGTGATCTATCCCATTTTAATGTCTAAAATGTTTTTGTTTGAATTGCCATTGAAATATTATATAATTAATCACAAAAATTAGTCCATTTCATACAAGGAAAACTTCTCCCAATCTTTCATGTGTAATATGTGTGTGAGCTAACATACATGCATCATTTTCTTTTTCATAAATAACTGATACGTTCGTTATTGAATGGCAGAGAGCACATTAATACATGTGTTTGATGTTATTTCGAGAAACATATATCCTGAAGGAATAATATTCTACCCTAAATAACACTTGGATAGTTACAGACTGCACTGGCGTCATTAGAGAGCGACAATTAATAGCTTCGGCCGCCACGTTGGTGTCATCAAGAAGGATGGATGTATGGAAAAATCATTTACATCATGTTAAGCGAACAGAAATGTCATTTGTTGCTAATTGTCGAAAAGGGCGCCGGTCATTGATGAGAGATGAACCTCTTGACCCGTGCAGTGTGAAATGTAAAGAGTACGTAAGAATACGTGGAACTTTCAGACCAATATCTTTTTAAATTATAACAAGAGTATTCAATTCTTTTAAAAAATATATGTATATGTAATATATAAAATCTCCGTGCGCTCCCGGATCCACAATCAGCTCAGCTTTAAATTATAGTGGCTATATAACATATACATATATTTGTATGTGTGTATATTAACTTGATGTGTATTACACACACACACACACACACACACACACAACAAGACAGTATAGATCAAAACTAAGAAAGCCTCTATAATACAGTAACAAACTTTTAGCTTTAGGAATTAAGATTATGTACATTGAAAGAGCTAAGAATGTAACTATTAAGTGTAAGAATCTGACAGGTATGAAACACGATTAGAAATATTCAGGAATAAAAAGAACAAAGGAATTTTCAAATTATGTCCAAAGCAATAAGTGGGTTCACTGTTGAAGAAAATGAGAGCAGAGTTGATTATCATGTTATACGATATCATCCAAGCAAAAATCGTTTGTCGATTTCTGATTTGATAAAAATAAATCTAAAATCCTATTTTTCAGGAATTTGTGAATAAATTATTCGAAATTAAAAATATTTCAATGTTGAATTTAATACGCTATTAAACAAATAAAAATGTTTTGCCTACCTTATAAGGTTAGAGAATGTACCACTAATAATGTTCTTTTACTTTTCATATAAAATAATTATTTCTGAATCTGTTAAATACTAACCTTTTGAATGTTATACACATTCTTCTTTTTTATATATCCCTTGGGGCTAATTTATAAAATTTTTAGAACTAAGAAACTTATAGATTGAAAAATACTTATTATTTAAGTATTTTCTTAAAACTTATTATTTTATATATCATTGTATTTCATTTTTAAATCAGTAATACTTGTTGTTGTGTGATAAAAGAAGTATTTTGTGAACTACCAATGATATGATATTATAATTACGTTGAGTAATACTCCAAATCCTTTTTATTCAATGAACTTAATTTTTTGTTAAATCAATAAAGTTGGATCCTGTCCTTTCAAACGATCTGTCATCACTTTCGTTCAATTTTTTTTTTCAAGTTAATAAATCCTTCTATAATTGACGTTCCTGGCCAGCTGTCATCCTTACAAAGGATGTATGCTTAGAAAGTTCGTTTATAGGCAGATTTATAGGAGAAGGGGGGGGGGAGACACCATTGAAATATTGAAGAAGGAATTTTCATCTTGAAATTGAACATAGATCAAACATATTTAAGAAATTTAAATTACCTTTGCAACCTATGTGTTACAAATAATCTAAAATAGGGCTGAAATTATTGACAGAATGACTGAGAATAGTGAACATATTTTTTAAAAAATAGGCTCCATTAAGGAATTAAAATTACGAATTAAATAGAATAATTTTTATTTAAAAAATATTCATTTATGCAATACGTACATGCGTGTGGTACAAGGACACACATTTAGGATCGTTAGGTATTGATTCACGTTAAATATCCAATAATCAATTTCAATTTTTATTAGTAATTATAATGATCTCAGACACAATTATATGATTATAAATTAAATAATTGTAATTTTACAAAATTATATTATAAAGTATTTCAGTTTAAATTAATTTTATGCGAGCATAATCATTTTTGCACAGTAGTCACATACATTTTATTATGTTCTACGTACTTCCATATATTTTTATTTTTGATTGAAAAATAATCAAGAAATTCGATATTTAAAAATACTTTTTGATTACTGCCGAATTATACTTTATTTTTAATTACTTTGTCTCGTTGAATGGCATCTGAAAAAAAAAATGTAAAACAAATATTAATTTGCCGAATATATGTAAACATTAATTTATTTCTAAAATTGAATAGATATAAACGATAAAATTGCAAATGTGAAAAGGTGAAAATAAAAGAATTATTAAGTTGTGTGAAATAATTATGAAATAAAGATAAACACGTATAAAAATAACAATTCTGCTAAAAGGTTTTATGCGAAAATAACTAACAAAGAACAAAATATATGGCAGTATTAAATATTTATTCAAATAAACAAAATCATGGAAAATTAAAAGATATAAAATAAAATAAAGAAAAACAACAAGATATTGAAATTGAAATTCATAACAGCATGACAAATGGAAGAATGTTTAAATACTAATCATAACAAATAAAAATTAATATATAGAAAGCTTAAAAATCAAATGCAAAATAATTGTATTTAAATAAAAAATTTAACTAAGTAAATGTTAATAAAAAAAATTTTAAACAAAAGAAAATGAAATGAAAATATAAAATTAAAATTAAAATACAATAAATTCGGATATATATATATAGAAAACAAATCATTATTATTATGCTACTATTATTATGCATCGAGAAAAGAATAGTATATTGACTATAAAACTAGACATTCTTAAGATTTATTTTATATAATGCAGAATTCATTACATATTTTTTTATGATGATAATGCTTTTTGTTTCTTCAAATAAATAATAAAAAATTTTATGAGGATGGATCTTATGTTTTAATTTTCGATCTAATTCGGAAATGGAACATTTCTTTTTTTGAAGTGAAAACAAGTTCATTTGACTTTTTAAACTTAATTATAACTGGAACGAGCACATATAAAAAGTAAAGTATATCTCTTTTAAAACTAGAAACTATTCAAATAAACTGCATTTTAAAAGAAGCAGAAATGGTATACATCAAAAACAAGTCATGCAAAGGGCAAAACAAAAATTATTATGATTGATGCTTCTTTTGCATTAGGGTTAACTAGAGAAATAGTTTTGGAAAATAACTGAGCTCTGTCTAGCGTACGAATGAAATTAAATTTGAGTTTTCCATAAGATAAATATGTGGTATATTATTTTAGATAAAAAGTTAAGTTTTATTAAAATGAAAAATTCAGTATTTTTGATAAATGGGAAATGATTATATGGAATAAAGTTTTATTTTGTAGCTAAGTATTTATTCTTATGCTTCGATTTTACAATAAGAGCTTAAAATATTGCTTTATGTTCTGTTAAGCTACAATTGTAATTTTCCTTTCTTTTTACTCTTGCAGTCTGGATGACTACTCTTGGAATAATTGAGGAATGAATTATTTTTCTGTTTCATTTTTAATTTGAGTATCTCAATAAACGTTCCATTAGTTAGTTCTAATATAGTACAAATCATTATTTTTTATGTGATTCCATTTGGTTTTAAGAGCTTTTAAGATCAAATCTTTATCTCCACTTTATTTCGGGCAATAACTTTTTTAACATTGATAAAAGACCGACTTGGGAAATATGTTAGGTTGTTAATCAAAATTAATATCGCGCAAAAAATATTTTGATGTATTAATTACAGTAATAAAATAAGGTAAGTGAAGCAATAAGGATGATGATAAGCAATGATTTCCAACTTTAAAAAGGGATTCATTTTGATTTTCGAAGAAGTTACTTTTAAAAGAAATGGCTTGAATTCACGAGAGAAAATCACAGCCTCAGAATTATTACATGAGTTCTTTTTATGAACCACTTAAGGAAGTGCTTCTCAAACTTTCAATATTTGCGACTCAATTTTCAATGTCCCCCGCTCCTCTATAATAACAATGTATTGAACGCAATAAAAATGAATTGTGACGTAAAGCTAATATATATATATATATATATATATTTGACTTTAATTATAAACCGTATAAATTATCAAGATAAGTATTAAATTTTGGATGTGATAAGCCAATGGGAGGCACTAGTAATTATTGAACTTGTTTATAATCTAGTATTGATAATTAATTATCAAAAACATTGTGCAGTACTGATACATTTATAAGTATATTACATCAGTGTAAATGTGTATTTAATTTTTATTATGTCAGAATGTATTTTGTTTTTCTTCTTTTCAGCAAAGTTTCCACTCCTACAGTTTGAGAAACACTGTCTTAAGGTATTCGACTACGTTCGGAACCGTGATTTTAAAAAAGCGCATAAATGGATGATTTTCATGATATTTAGTGACACTTAGATTAGAATACATGTATAAAATTGTTTTAAAGGACATTTTGACAAAAAAAAATTATTTAAATACAATACTTCGGCAAAAACTTAACTTAGAATAACCTTTTTCAAAATGTTCTCCTTTTGCAAAAAATGCTTCTATTATAATAATATTTTGCCTATATATAGCTCAGACCTCTGTACAGAGGCTCAACTGTGATTGTTTGAAAAATTCGCATTATTTTCAGAGTTACAACCCATTGAAATAATTATCAGCGTTTTTTTCTTTAAATTTCTCCCCTCTGTTGACGTAAAACATGGATATACCCACTTCTGAGTTATATATTTGAAAAATTCTAGTTGAGCCTCTGTACAGAAGTCTGAGCTATAGACAGGCAAAATATTATTATAATAAAAGCATTTTTCACAAAAGGAGAGTAATTTGAAAATGGGTCATTCTATGTTCATTTTTTGTCAAAATATTGTACTTAAATAATTTTTTTATTGTAATACTATTCTTAAAACAATTTAATATGCATTTTCTAATCTAAGTGACACTATATATCATAAATATTATCCATTTATACGTTTTTGCAAAATCACGGTTCCGAACGTAGTCGGATACCTTAAGAAACTATTCTAAAAATATGATATAATTGAAATACTTTTAAAATAAAATACAGTGAAAATCGTTTAACAGAAAACTGAAGGAGACTGAAATATTTTTTCGTGGTAAAAGAATTAAGTGTTAAAGGATATTACACACACAACTCCCCCTATACATTTAACAAAATTAAATTTATTAGAATACATTTTATTTACATAGATATTTATATATGCATGTGTTTAAGAAAAGTGCCTCAAGAAAAACCATTTACAAGAACTTAATAAAATTTAATACAAAATTCTCAAGTTTCTTTTGAAAAACAAAACATTTATTGAGTTTTTGAAAAATAATCTGATGTTTCTCTTTGCATTGTCTTTTTTAATATGAAATTGTCAACATATTGTTTGATGTTGTCCATTTGGTCATTCATTTCTCCATTAGAATGTGAAACTAAATGTGGCTCTAAATAACTGAGTAAACTTTTCATGATGTTCCTAATTTCGGATGATATGGGAACTGGAGCTACATTAATCATTTCATTTTTGCAGTTGGAATCTGTACCAATGATACTTTCTGAGCTGTGAACAGACTCCAGAATATCTTTGTCTGCCATAATGTGGGATGTACTCGTATTATCATCACTACTACGTATTATCTACATCTATCTACATCTACTGATACAGAAAAATAATGTAAAACCACCTCTCTTTCATCTCATACCCTTCTTAAATCTCTGGTGTTTTCCGTATTTTGTTCATTCCCAGAAGGGAATTTTTTTTTTGCGTTAAACGATTTTCATTTCGTATTAAGAGAAAAGAAAATGCATGAAAATACATAGTAGTTTGTTAGGACCGTTGTATCATTTCGTGTTAAGCGATTTTTCGTCTTAAGCATTTTTTCGGTAAACGCATTTCACTGTAGTTAAAATATTCTTTGGTCCATTAAATTTATATTTTTTTATGAATCACTTGGTAATTACAATTGTATAATTATAACATATTCATTTGAACCAATACTTTACTATATTGTTGTCTAATTGATAACTTTTCATAACCGATCTGTCGAATAGAATTCGTTGAAAATAATAAATTTACGATTCGAATTTTATCTTGGGGTTCATTGTTATGGTTGGCTCCCTTATGTACATCTAGTAATAGCTGTGTTTGCATAATTGTAAAACATGTGTGAATAAAAGTTAATGTTGTCACTTTCATTTGTAAAGAAATTTATAGAGTATTAAGAACAATAGTTAATATTCTTCACAGGAAATTGCCTTTTAAAGAAAATGAACGATTAAAAAAAAGAAACTTGTCGAGAGAAAATGCGATGAATTCGGCAGAAATATGCAGGGATAGCGAAAGAAAAAGACATTAATCAGGTCAGAAATCAAGAAAGTCATATGAATCCGGATAAACATGAACACAATAATCAGGAAAAAGAATCGATGTTCAAATTTGCATCATTTTGATTTCCTCCAATCCTGATTGTTTCCATACCCATCCTGAGAAAATGGATGTTTCTCATTCTTCATCTTATTTTTAATAAAACGTTCCTTAAATGGTTAAAATTGTTCTTTGTAATTTATTGCATACAACAATTTCTCATTCTGTATTGTGTTATTTTTTTTTCTTTGAATCATATTTACAAATACGCTATCTGAGTCTGGAATGAAATGTTGGGTCTGAGATGAAAATAGGCTCTAGAATACAGAAGTCATGGCTGGATCTCCGACGCCATTAAGTATTAAAATTACCATAAAATTAAAATGTAACAATAGTAAAGATAAAGCTATTATTCATTATGAATCTTTTTACACGTATTATGGAACTGATTTCGTACAAATATTTTTCAAATAAAACGTACTATAGGTATCAGATATATAGAAATTTAATTTAGAATTTAACAACGGTGAGGTTTATAAGGAGAAATTTAGCCAAAAAATAATGTTTTCATCTTTTTTTTAAAGAAAATTGATAACCATGACCGATTGTTTTATGGCAAAGAAATTTTAACCTGGAATTTATTTTATTCGAGGGTTCGATGGGTTAAAAACATCTTTGCATATTAGTCTCTCATATTTGATGCGAAAATCCTGTTAAACTGGCTAAAAGATTTAAAAAAAAAAAAAAAACGCAGTGGAAACGATTGGATAAATAAACCTATTTTTACTACTTATAGAAAATGATAGTGCCGAAATTTTTAATAAAGTTGTATTTAAACTCTTTTTTAAAAAGCAGACTTGTTAATGATGATAATTTTTTTTTATTACTATGCACAATACTTAAGAGAGAAGAAACACTTGTAATGAAGAGAAAATATATTATATTTTTATTTCAGCTTTATAACAAATGCATAATGCAGAAACTAACTAGATCATATAAATAAACTAAAGTTTAAAGGAAGATTATTCAATCGTAAAGTACTGTTTTGACTGCATTTTATTTATGAAAAATAATAAAATTGAAAAGTTTTTTCCTCTAATTTTTTTTTACGTGGTTTTGTTTTTGATAAGATGAATATTTTCCATTTTATTATTGTACGTAGCAAATAAGCTCGGTAAATTTTTTTTTTATTTTTAACTATACTGATGCCAAAGTTGTAATTAATATATTTGCTAGCATCATAGTTTAATATTGAGCATCTGATAATTATATTCTTTTTAAGACACTTTATTTTTGTATATATGATTACTTTAAATTCAATGAAGAAATATTATATATTATTCATTATTAGTTTATTTTTCATTCAATAAAATATAAAATAAATGAATCTTTTCAAAGCATGTACATTTTTAGAATCTGATTAATATAATTTGCATACATTTAAACTCGTAAAATAGCTTTTACTTTTAGAAATTCAAAAAACAAGATTTTGGGTTCAAATAATTTCTGGGGCACTTATAGCAATCCCCCAAAGGCTTCCTTTTAAAATTATATAGATTCGAAAAAAAATTATTTCCTATTATGTTCTTTAGAAACATTTTAAGAAATAAATTATTTAATTGAATCATCAGTATGCATTAAGGATGACTCATTCAGTTAAACATTAAGTAGAACATTTTTTTCGTCGTAATGAAATAAATTTAAACTATTCCACTTGGTCCTTTAAAAGATTTTTTTTCCTGTAACCGTATAAGTTTTTTTTTCTAGAAAACTAAACCCATTTATATTACTTAAATTATTTTTTTACTCGAAATTTATTAAAAACATGTTGTACAACACAAATTCAAATATTGTCAAAGTACGTTATCAATAAATTATACTGTTACGAAAAATAAGAATATATTTTGTTTACGATAATATATTTATTTAGAATATGGGAAATAAAATGTAATATCCCCATCATTTATTTCATTACGAGTAGAATAATTATATTATTTATTCCCTGACTAAAATTACAATGCCACATTTAGCAAATGTATTCCATTTACAAGCCAAATTTCATGGAAGATCTTACATAATTAGTTTCAATATTGATATAATTGCGAGAGACACAGTCAACTAATTGGAAAGAGTTAAGCCATTTATCCCACTGAAAATCACCCATCTCGTACGCAAATAATTGTCTTTGCAAACGATTAATTCAGAACAGCAGTGACATCATAACTGACTCATTCGAAACAATTATTACATTCAATTTAATATCCATTACGAAAGACTCATCTCAATACGAATCTGCATGAGACTGTTGCCATTCGAAAAAGAACCAATGCAAAAGCGATATAATTCGCGTTTGTCGTTAAATAATTGTAAATAGGTAGAAATATTAATGGATATCATTTTGATTTTAAAATTTAACTTTATTTTGTTATAATCTTTTAATTGTATTATTTATTAAAATTTAAAATCATCCAAATACAAAATTATTTTTTAAATTCGAGTGATTAGTTTATTTTTTAAGGCTTTAAAAATCGTTTGGTGAATATTTGAAATCAGCATTGAATTAGAGCAATTATTTTTTTTAAATCAAAATTGTTATTTTATTATACTTTAATTTATGATGATATATTCAAGAAAAAAAGAGAAAGTTTTATGTTGAATCATGAAAACTTAAGAATTTTTCCACGATGACATTTTTATTCATAAATATCTTTAAATACTGTCCCGAGATATTTAAAAAATACATATAGTAGATTTTTTTTTTTTGCTTTTTCTTTTATTTAAACCTTGACCGATTTTAACAATAAGCAATAAACAATAACATAAAATTGAAAAGTATTAATAGCACCAAAAAACCTACTTATTTAAAAATATACTACAACATGCTACTAAAATTTTATGAAAAAAAAATTCTTTTTTTCAAAATTTTATATTTTTATATCTTACAAGGGGAGGGCACGACTAAGGAAATTCATTTAGGGTCGAGACTTGGTGTAATAGTAGTACTCCTTTAGGGTGTTCAACCCTCAATGTAATTCCGCCGAATGGCCAGTCAATTGAAAGAAAATAGCCTTCGAAATTCAAGCTTAGCTTTTGTACAATTAAGTTTCAATTTCCTCCAACGATTCCGTAACCTGGTTGGTATATTGTCTGCATACTATGCGCGAGGTTAGAGTTCGATTCATCGATCAACATTTTTTTCCAATTCATTTAATTATTTTTTAAAATTAAATAAATTTATTTTGAAAGGTTTATTAAATATTAAATGATATTTTATGTAATTATTTTGCATTTTATAAAGTAAAAAAATTAAATAAATTTATTATTTAAATTATTTATTATTAAAATTATTATTAAGTAAAAATATTTCAAATTATTAAAAATTAAAGTTATTTACAATTATTATTAATTAAAATTATTCAAAATTATTATTAATTAAAATTATTAAATATTATTATTAATTAAACTTATTAAACATAATTATTAATTAAACTTATTAAACATAATTATTAATTAAACTTATTAATAATTAAAATTAACTGACTAATTATTATTATAAATAATTAAAATTAACTTACTAATTATTATTAAGAATTATTATTAATTTATTATTAAAATTATTAATAATTTATTATTAAAATTATTAATTTATTATAAACATTATTTAAATGAATTTATTAAAATTATTTAAATAAATAAATTAAAATTATTTAAATTTATTTAAAAAGGACTTATTAAATATTTTATAAAATTATAAAATAATTAATTTAATAATATATAAAAAAGACATTTTTTATTATATTAATTATAAAATAATTAATTTAATAATAATAATATACATTTTAAATTATTTTATATTATAAATAATATTTTATTTATAGTATATTGTATTTCACATTATAAAACTATTTGTAACTAATTTTTATGTATAATATCATCTAATATTTATCATATATTTTATTATAAATATTATTTATAAATATAAAAATATATTTATAATATATAATATAAATATTTATATAATTACAGTAATTTTTTTACTTTATAAAATACAAAATAATTTCATGAAATATCATTTAATATTTAATAAACCTTTCATAGATAAATTTATTTAATTTTAAAAATAATTAAATGAAATGAAAAAAAAAGTTGATCGATGAAATGAACCCTAACCTCTGGCATAGTATGCAGATGATTTACCAACCAGGCAACGGAATCGTTGGTGGAAATTGAAACTTAAGTGTAAAAGAGCTAGGCATGAATTTCGAAGGCTATTTTCTCCAAATTGATTGGCTATTCGGTGGAATTAGATTGAGGGTTGAACACTCTAAAGGAGTACTACTATTACACCAAATTTCGACCCCAAAGGAATTTTCTTAGTTGTGCTCTCACCTTGTTAGTAATCTTTTTAAAGTCATATTTTGAAAAAAAACTTTTTTTATTACTTTTAAGTCAGAGTTGTCCTTAATTTTTGTGTATCTTCGTTCGCTTCGCTCTCAAACTACTTCGATTTTAGTAAGTTTCCTGATTCAAAAACGAAAACTCACAAGAAACTGGATTAGTTTTTAAACTGTTTTTTGCAGCGAAATATTTCAATGGTATTATATTGGGAATATATTTGGTTTTTTATAAGTGATATAATTTTTTTCTATAAATAATCTGACTGTAGAAATTAAACAATTTATTTGGAGAAATTGTCAAATAATTGATTTTAACTGAAAAATTATTTTAATCACAAAAACTTTAATCATTTAAAAATTAATCCATCAAACTTCCTTTCGATTTTGAAATAATTCGCAATAAATTAAATTTTTTTTAGAATTGACCACGAGGTCCAACAATGGAAGATGTAAAAAAGTACAAATAATTTATTTAGCTTAAAAAAATAAGACAGGACCTAGATAATCTATGTAGAAGGTTTAAAAATATCATCAATTAGCCTTTGTTGCAAAGTATGTGCCATATAACAACATTCAACAAAACAACAACATTTTTTGGGTATTATAATTACTCTTTTGTATGTATTAAATTATCAATTCTTTTCAAGTTTTCAAAAATCAAAGCTTTTAAGAGATTCTCGAATGGGAATTATTCCTCTTGAATTACGTCTGGTTCGGACATTTAGATTCCCATTTTCAAACTGGAGAAAAAAAATATAAAATTTCAAAAAGTGCACATAAAATTTCCTGAAAAATTGCATGAAAATTACCTTAAGAATAAAAAAAAAATGTCAGTAGAAATCTAAAATGGCTGTAAAGATAAATATCTTCGTATGGAAACTGTGATAAGAGTAATAACTACCTTGTACAAGTTAAGTAAGACATGATACGAGTATATCATCAAAATTATACCGTGGTGATTATTAGATTGGTGAATGCACGGTGAGAAAGGAAAAAGTCTACTTTCACCTGTAGTTTTTTAAAAATAATAAAGATAATATGTTAATACAAATATTGCTTCTTTCTGAATAATTTCTCTGGCTCGATCAATCATCACGCTTGCTCCAAGTAGTAACTGTGGTCAAGCTAGCCACACAGCCTTCAATAGCTATGATCAAGAAAGATTAATCTAAATTTTACATCCATGGAAAAACTTCTCAAGTAGAGATTCACATCTTAAACTTCCAATTTTTTTTCGTATATCTTTTTTCTTTTTTTTTTTAAAAAAATTCTTTTTATTGCTTATAAATTTTTAATTTGAAAAAAAATTTTGGACAAATAATAAATTAAATGAATATTACTCAAAATCTACGAGAGAAGTCATAACCGATTTACAGATCTTGGAACACCCACATTTTCATTACCTTTGTATTTTCCTCGGCAAATATAGCTGGATGTTTTGAAGCCAGTAAAAGATAATCATTTGAAAACTATTTTTCCTCAAAAATTGTTATTCATTCATGTTCTAGTGCAATTTAGATCTCACAAAGTATTAACATCACTCCAAAGGAACACAAATTTCAGGACTCTGTACAAGTAAGATTCTATTCGTTGAATTCTGTCTAATTGGGGTCTAGGTTGACAAAAAAGGTTAGGATTGAACCTAACAAACTTTAAAATGAACCAAGGTACTAAACTGTACTGTAAAAAGAACTTGTATTTTAGAAAAAGACGATGCAAAACGGTTATTATCTGCCCAAAGGAGATTTTAACCCCTTAAAGGGTCATATATTTCTAATGAAATTATATTAATATGTTTTTGTGGAATTGAGATTGATTTAAAAGAAGAAACTCCTTTAAGTGACTAGATAAAATTATTTTGATTTTTAATACCATTTTTTTGGGGTGTATAAGTACACTTACCACTGCCCATTAAGGGTTTTAAAAAAGTAGAAATTTAGTGATTTTTCTTTCTTTTTTTTGTTTTATATTTACAAAATGTATTTTGTAAATATATTACAAATGGAAAAAAAAATGTATATTATAGGTTTTTTATTCATAGATGACAAATTACAATATTATTTACCTTGAAATTTTTGAAGACATCGGAAAGGTTTTACACGTAACGGGACCTCAGAAGTTGTGCACACATGTCGTGTTCTATTTTTGTTGTGCCATATTATAGTACAAACGACAGTGTCTGTATGTAAATTGGAAAATGTTTACTAACTTTATTCAATCTTACTTTGTCGGGGATAATTTTTTCTTGCCATGCAAAGCTATGGGTGGTTGGTCCTTCCCCGACTTAGAAATCATGAAATTAATTGGCGTGCTAGACGTAGACAAAAACCTAGTTGGTCTTGAGAGACCATATATCTAAAATATAAAGGAAGGGAAATTTCCAGATTAATAAGGAAGCAAAAGATTCGATGCCAACACTTCCAGGAGCGCCGTCCAATTGCAGAACGTTCTCGAAGCTGATCAAGGAGATCCACTTCTTTCACAATCTCATTATACGCGGCAACAGCATTTGGACACAATATCTTATTAATAGACCCATCCTTATTCTTCTTTGAAAATTTAGAGTAGCGGTTCTTAAGCTGTGGTCCGCGGGTCCCAGGGTTTTGCAGTGCCTTTCTAGGGCGTGCACGGTGTCTTTCAAATAACGTTAAGATTTTCCGCTTTTACAAACTCTGAAAGGTACTCGTGGAACAATTGAAAGATGTGTCATCTTAGACTAGATCACTAAATTGCACATAATGAAAAAACTCCACTAGAACATATATTTCGATCAATACTACCAAGTCAGGGAAGATTGCTCAAAAACTTGGGGGTCCGCGATGTCAGTCTGATACTTTAAGGGGGTCCGTGGCGATCGAAAATTTAAGAACCGCAGCTTTAGTGCTATGGGATTATTTGCGTTGTGAAAATGATTACTGGTTTCTTATCCATCCATCTGATGGCTGGCTATCTGGTGATATCAAGGTGTTTATAACCCCAAGTACACGAAAAATAAACAAAGAAATGCAAGGTAGCATCATCGGAATAAATGGTTTCAGGACTTTGACCTCTTTTCTGAAACCTATTAATTGATAACAAGGTGTGTAAGGGGTTACAATTTTCTTAAAATTTTTCTGAAGATGTTAATAGATGCAAGCACAAAAATAAATATTGGTAAAATAGCTTACCATGGACATTTAGAAATTAGTG
>BMAV01026532.1:0-99565 GCA_019973955.1 Trichonephila inaurata madagascariensis | reverse complement strand
CAGTCAAGTGAAAATAAGGTAAGAGCCCACTCTCAAAATTTCGACCTAACATCAACAACTTAGAAATACTGTGACAGAATCTCCACCTAAATATGACAGTGGAACTTATTCCAAATATATAGGCTCCTACTACTTAAATGAAACTATTATCTCGGGACGTACTTTTTAAATCAGTGCTTCTCAAAGTTTCAATATTCGTGACAAAATATTCAATCATAACAATCAAACCCTCATACAATAACAATGTATTGAATTCAATAATACTGTACTTTGATGCTAAAACTACGATACGACTACGATATGACTAAAGTGCAACCAGCTTATATAAACGCCTCTCTCAGCCAAAGCGTTAATTGCCACGGACGTAAATATACGTCTTTCTGAAGTACGATCTTTTCTGTGCACTGTTATTTATAAAATTTTTCCGAAGGTTTTGGAATGCAATAAAAGGACTTTGACAATGTTTGCGAAGGATTTACTTATTTCAGATTATTTCCTTCTTTATTCCTCCCTCCTCCCACCCTAATGTATGCGCCTACGTGGAAAACGATTGGCTTTGGGAAGCTAATGACGTCACTTTTATTTGGCAGCTTATAAACCGTACAAATTATCAAGATAAGTGTTACTTTTTGTATATAACTTTATGTATGACAATCCTATGGGAAACTTGTTCTTAACTTAGTATTGTTAAACTAATTATAAAATACATTGTAGCACTGATACATTTATAAGTGTAATATATCAGTGTAAATGTGTATTTTATTTTTTATTAGGTCAGAATGTATTTTGTTTGTTTGCTCTCAGTAAATTAATTTTTTTAAACAATCTTATGTTTTCGACTTTTCAATATGCTCGCGCCCCCATCGTAGTGCCAAGGGGAGGGGGCGCGTCCCACAGTTTGAGAAATCCTGATTTAAATGAAGTAATTTAGTATGTCTCTGATTAATAATCATCCGTAAATAAAATATTAAAAATGAATTACAAATTATATAGTTTTAAATTTAAAAGAGTATATTTTTCAGGAAAACGCGTCTACATTGTTACTTCATGGAAATTAGACACCAACATCCTCTTCATTGTGATACATTCTTTAGATGCATCTATCATTTTTGACTCATTATCAACTTGTAAGACAGAACTTCTGTCTACCGTAGCAATTTTAGAAACGCGTGAATCTAGAATACTTCTCGTTGCAAAATAATTTTGTATTTATAATTATGGATGTAAATCCGTCATTTTTTAAAAATAAATACCTCAAAATTAGAGCGAAAAATGTTTAATGCTTTTTAAGAGATTATTCAACCTATGTTAAAAGCTGACATTAATCCATTAATTTAAAAGAATTTTTTAAAAATATTTGATTATACTTCAGTTAAATTATTTTAAATATATTCAAAGAGAATTCATTTCAACTCAAAGTATTTTCTTTAATCAAATGCTTTCAATATTTTCCCCTGAATTCGTATTCATTATCAATACGGTATACATGAACAAAGTACCCGCAAAAGCTAGTATGGTGATCCTTCTGTACGAAACTATCTCACATCCCGGCAGAATCAAATCTGGTTCATTAATCATTTCCCCTTTGAGGTAGAGTTCATCCTTCGTTTGATAGTAAAGTAATCTTGCGTGAGTCTTCGAATGGAAAGTTTCTTTTAATTTGTTCATCTCAATTGGCAACACTCCAGCCAATCAAAGAATGGACACCACGCTCAAGAAGGCATTGATGGTAGCTTCTATTTTCCACCTAAAAGAAGATTCTTTCTAACTTCTAACCAGAAACCACCCTGTTATACTTGCACACATCATGGCGTTTTTAATCATTATTAACGTAATTGGTAAAGAAAATGTGTCTTGAATAATGATCAAGATAGATTTAATTTTTGATTTTCTCTTCAAAATATCGAGTTGTTTAGGTAATCCGAAAGCCAGGGCAATTTCTTACGAGAGTAGATTGATATGCGCAAAGCAAACATAAAGTACCACACAGAAGGTCCACAATATTACTGCAAATATCGAGTAATAAAGACTTGTTTTCACAGTTTGGGTCAAAACATTTCCTGTATTATGTCCATAAGAAGACGTTACTCTAGTCTTTCATCACGCCCTGTTCAGCTACACGACCGCGTAATTTTGAACCATGAACGACACCTGAGCTGGCACCCCCCTCTCCTAACTACCACACCACACCAACGGGAGGACGTTTCAGCTCTCGACAGATTTAACGTGCATCGCTGCTCTACACGGAGGGTCTTTAGTGGTACTGGAATCGAACTCGTGACAAAACCAGCCACCATCCGATACCTATACCACTCGGCTACCGCGGCCACGCTTTTGGCGACGGACCACGTCATTTTGAACCATGGTCAAGTGACGTGGACGACACCTGAACTGGCACCCCCCTCTCCTAACTACCAAACAAAAGGGAAGACGTTTGAGCTCTCGACAGATTTAACGTGCATTGCTCCTCTACACGGCGGGTCTTAAGTGGTACTTAAGTGGGTACCAGCCACGATCCGATACCTTGACCACTCGGCTACTGCGGCTACAGTGCCTTCATGGCATGGGGTTACTCTAAATAGCCGTCGAGACGCAAGTCCTCTCGTGAGGTTGCTGGTAGGGGAAGAGAGGTGGGAGGACCATGATTCATCCAGGGGTGTTCACCCTCAAAATTGATTTGGAAGCGAGCCAAATCGTACTATCACCTGCATGGTGTTAACCAAAGCTAATGTGTGTGACAGCCGTAAAAATCTAGCCCTGAGCCGCGATGAATTTCGTGGACCTTGATCCGATGTTATTGTGAATCAGGTGGCATGAATAACAACAGTACAATCTAAAATAGCTATCGTCATGCGATTTCAGACAGTATTTTTACAACTATCAATCAATCCTGTCCAGTAAAGAACTTTGTGCAACAGTCTTGGGACTAGGAATGTTTCTTGCACATTGATAGGATACAATTTCAGATGAATCTTATTTTGCAATTTCGTTTCAGTATTTTCAAAAAGTAAATTCGACAATGATTTTTTTTTTGTGTGATCTCATGATTTCTTTCATCTTGTAGAGCGAATTTCTTTAAAGAGTAAAAAATGTATTGGAAAAATTATTCAAAAGTTTCAGGAAAAATGCACAGAAAAGAATTTTAGAAAAAGTGGAGTAATAAGATGTCGAAAATTGAGTCTGATGTCATCTTTATGGGACTTATGTTTTCACAATTTGATATAATTTTATTTCACTTAAATGATTATTTTAAAATTTAATGAAATTTATTTCTCTTTTTTTTACATGTGTCCTTTCTAAAATTTTTTCCCTTTTTAAATGAGGTATTTCGAATCATGAAGTCGTTTAACGGTAATGATTCCTTTTGTTGCATATTACAATTATGTCTGTTATGATTATTATAAATTTTTCAATTGTTCGGAAACACAATTAAAGATTGAAGCATAGCAATCATTCAAAGCATTATGAGAAGAAAATGAATTTTTTTTGTAAATTTATGCGTTTAAATGTGCCCAATGCTTTTTTTAAAGTGATTGAATTCAGATTTTTAAAAAGATAACACATATAAGCAGAAAAGAAAAAATATACGTTATAAGAAGTGCATATATATCGTGCTGAAAATAGCGTTTTGCAGACCACTTTTGAAATTTCAATGAAAGCCATTTATTTGATGTAAACAATTTGCGTTTATATGTTTTGTTTACTTAATGACTTCCAGTCTGATAAAGTATACAATAAACTCAAAAAAAAAAAAAAAAAAAAAACATGAAAATTTATTATTTAGGATATTTTTTTTCTGTAAAATCCAACGAAAAATGAATTTTCATGTATTAATCTATTTTTCAAATTATTTTAAGTTTTATTCATTTCTACTTTTGCAAAATTCTAAATAAATGTAAATATACTGTTCTACATATGAAAATTATAGATTGAATAATCTCAGAGTAAAAAAATATACAAGAGTAAATTGCACGAAAAACTAAAATTTTTTGAAATTTTCGTTATTTAAAAAAACTACAAATTATCGATTAATTATTCTTTTGTGCCAAAAAAAGAAAAGAAATTAAACACAACAATAACATGATTATTGTTACCATTAAAACAGTGTGATTCTCAAGAATGATTGAAAATGATTTATTCCTAGTATGTATCTCTAAACTCTCCTTAATTTATTATAGTAAACTGTCTGATAAAATATAAATCTATTTTAATCTAAAGGACATTTCTATTATCAAAAAGGATTTATTTTAAAACAAGAACAGGTAACAGGCAAATGCATTGCAGATTTATATATATATATATATATAAAAATCTCAAAATGAATGCTAGAATTCTCTTTTTAGAAAATAAATTTTTCGGCTTATTTTCTGTCTTTTTCATTTCTTTATAGTTTCCAGGGCGAAACAAAATAGGTTTTTGTTTTATTTCCAAGCAAACGTATAAGAACATCACTATGGAAGAAGTATTTTTCTTATATTACATTGTATCTAAACAAGATAAATATTAATTCATGCAATTGCAAAAAAGCAGTAGAATAATGAAATGGATATCAAAATGCAAAAATATTGTTACGAATTTTGTGTAATTAATGCCTAAAATAGTGTAAATAATTTATATCTTAATGTGTGTAATGCGTGTGTTAATATTACTTTTTGTTGCATTAATTTTATTCAAAAATTGTACTATTCGCAAGTAACACCATTCCTTGCGTTATAATAGCGATTCAATGGAAACTTGGCGAAATGTTGGCGATAGAGCCATGTTGGCATTATTTTTGGTGACAGTGTAGGTTACTTGATGACCGTGTTGGCGACTATTTTTGCTGAGTTGATGACCATATGGATGTTTCTAGAAAATTACTGGCGAAATCTATAAATACTACAATCTATGACGTAAGCGGATCTTTCTCGAAAGATACGTGTGACCTAAACAAAGGAATAGCTCGCTAAAACGAGTCACTGACTTCAGGACAGCCAATAGAGTGCCAGCTCACTGATTCCTATCGACCAATAGCAGACGAGTCTCTCGTCTGCTTAGCATGAAACTTCTCTGCAGATCTTGATACCGCCGAAACCAGCCATCTTAGCCACTCCCACTTTCTCCTTCCGTGTCCACCAATCAGGAAGCTCCGTATCAATAAAGGCCACTCAACATCAGAGCCCCAATACATTCAGATATGGGATTCGCGTTCCATTTTCCAATGATGTTCAGCGTTCGCAAAACGAGTCAGTATTGTTCGGACCGTTGAAGAGTCAACTAATGATTATTTGCTACTATCGAGCAAGTGCTGGTATTAAGTATTTGTATTTTTAGACACTGATAGTTGTATCTGATTGCTGTAGAAGCTTCTGGGATTTATTTTGCAAATTTTGCTGATGTATTCTAAGAATTGTTTTTCCACAATAAAATTTTCATAACTCGTAACAATATAGTTTCATGGATTTTAAGACTACACAGTACCCTACAAATCTCTAATATATCTGAAGAAATTTTTTTGCATTTTCTTCTGACCCATGTCATTGTGCAGCTTGCCACCAAATTTCAGATCTGATAACAAATTAGTTTTTCAAACATTTCAAGTTTTCTGAGTTTCATTTTAAAGCATTTTTTTACTCTAAAATTGAAGTAATTAAAAATGTTTTTAAATACAATCAACTCATTCAATGTGAAATGGTTATTAATTTCAATTTTCATTACTAAAATCATTTCTGCTTGATTCTGTTTTGAGTTCTCACAGTTACTTAATTCAGACTGACTTCAAGGCCAATTTTTGTCTTAAAAAATAGTTTATATAACTAAGGAGCATCAACTTTTTTCCAGTTGAGATAATGCCATGGCCAAAACATTCTCATGTTGCTATGAGAAACAATATTTCGAAGGGAGGGAATACTACTGAAAATGATAAATCTAAATACGCCCTCATTTGATACTGCAATTAGACTTCCAAATGCAAATATTCTGAAACTGAATATTTCCATGATGTATTAAACTCCATAATAGTAAACGTACTATAGTACTATATTACAGTATTTTAAAACCGTGCAACAAATACTCGAACTTGCTAAACTGCCCCAATTCAAAACTGAAAAAAGAATAAATTTTATCTACAAACCTGGCGATTTTTAGCTTAAGTTAGAGTTATTATTGTGTACATAAATGTGCTTTTAATTTCAAACCTTTTGTGAAAGTATTAGGTTAAGATTAAGCTGAACAACCTGTCGTTGTAACAAATGCTATCATTATTATGCAAAAATATTTTTTCAATTTAAAAAAATGTTTTTAGTCATATTTAATTAAAATAGTATTCTAATGAAGAAAATAAATTGGGAAATGACATATTAAAAAATTACATCTTTACCTGCCTTATAAGCTTTAGTTTTATGCCCTTACAACTTTTACATACGTTTTTCTCAGACTTTTAATTTTGAAGCTATAAGTGCTTTCTATTCCCTAAGGCCTTTTTTCTGCTCAAGATAGAATCTTGAAATTTTTTGTTTAAACTGCCAAACATATGTTTTATAAAAGTTAGTATGGATTTAGATCTGATATCTCTAATTATTTTTATAAAAAATGCTTAAGTTATTATTTTTAAAAATTTCATGTTTTTTCCAGGTTTAGCTTGAAAAATATTTATTAAAAATCAACATGTGAACAGATTTTCAAATCCATGCTATCTTTTGTTCACATAACTCAAGAAAAATAAATCACTTAAAATGACTAAAAAATTTTAAAAATTGAGTATTTTATATAAAAGTTTAAAAAAAAACTTCAAAAATTCCTAATTTTTTAAAACTGTAAGACAATGGATGGTCAAACTGACTTTTTATTTATAGAATCAGCTTAAGAATATTTTCTAAATATAAAACATAAATTATTTCTACTGCTACCGTGTCCAAAAAATTTTTTTGAAAAAGGTACTGTGTAGCTTTAAGTAATAGGACAGGAAAATAAATTTAAAAAAGAATAGAATGCTAATTGATTGTGTATTGGAGTCGCTCTTAGAAACAGTTCCATGACAAATAATTTTAAACCTTGGTCAAGTGAGAAGAATGGTACCTCAGGTAACAGCCCATTTTCAAAATATCCACACGATGCCAATGTTAAGTCTTAGAATAGAACGTCACATTCCGGGCTTAATATAATGATGTAAAATATTCTGATATTTACATATTTTATCCTATTAACCTCCAAAAATATGTTCAACTGAAAAAATTACAATGCCTCGTTTTTAAAAATCTGTATGAACAATAAAACATTAAAAATGAAATAGATTATTGAAATGCTTTTAAATTTGATAGAGTATTGATTTTACAAGAACTTATGCAGTATTTTCTTTAAGAAAATTTGAAACCAACGTTTATTTATTGATAAAACTTTTGTCTTTCATAGTGTCAACAATACTGTAAACTCGACGAAAATCATTAATTCACGCATTATCTATCATTTTTGACAAAATAATGAAAGTGAAATAATCTGAGCAGTTAACAACTGTTCATATAAAAATCTTTTGACTATTTTTACAAGTTTCAAGTACGGAAGAAAACTCACCTGTAAATTCAGAGTTGAGTTTTTCTCATCTGACCTGTACTTAAGTTCAGAGGGCGCTAGAGGGCGCTTTAGCTGTTTGAGAAAGTCAGTTACAGTAATTATAATAGGAGATGTAACTCTTCTACAACAATTCTCTTATGTGAAACATTGTAATATTTATGATTATGTATCTGACTACGCTATCGTTTTAATAAATAAATGAAAAAAAAAATAATATTAAAATCCAAGCTTAGCTTCAAAACTTTTAAGATAACTGGGACAAAAATTGAATTGAATTCCATGATTTAAAAAGATTATTTCTTTAACTCTCGATTATAGTTTAATTAAAATTATTGGAGGATTTATTACCATTGAAAGTATTTTTTACTACATTAAATATTTTCAAAACTTTACTTAGAATCAGCATTCACTACTAAAACGGTGTAAGTGAGCAAAGTACCGATAAAAGCTAAAATGGTGCTCCTTTTGTAAGAAATCATTTCACATCCCGTCAGAGCGAAATCTGGTTCATTGAGGTCCCTTTTGAGGTACATTTCGTCCTTCGTGTGATAATAAAGCAGTCTAGCGTGCGTTTTAGAATGGAAAGTTTCTTTAAATTTGTTCATCTGAATTGGCAACGCTCCAGCCACCCAAAGAATGGACACCACGCACAGAAAGGCGTTGATGCCATAAAATATAGTTTCTGCTTTCCACGGGAATAAAGAATCATTCCAACTTTCAATCAAAAACCATCCTGTTACACTACCACACATCGTGACGTGTTCGATTATTACTAATAAAATTGGCAACGAAAATGCATCTTGAATAGTGATTAAGGTATCTTTAATCTCTTAGCTTTTCTTTTCAAAATATCAAGTTGCTTGGGTAATCCAAAAGTCTTTGGTGAACAACGAGCAATTTCTTGGGATAGTAAATTTATATGCTCAGAGCACCGTGAACATACAAGAGGGCTACGATGTTTGTATAAGTCGGGTATATCATGTAATAAAGACTCGTTTTTAAATAAAAAATGACAATTTTTGTCCAATCATTTCCCACATTGTGTCCATAAGAATACAAATTTTCACCCATCCAACTTTTCAAATTACTCGCCTCTACAGTGGAAATAATAATCGGGACCAAAATGACTAAAATGTTTATAACCAGCGAAGGATTTATATAGTTTACATTTTGAAGCAACCACTTTATATGTGTTCTTTTGTACAAAGTTGTATACCATATCACAATCGTCAAGGAGTAGCTGATACCGACTTTCATTAATTTTGTTTCGAATTCTTTTATGGTTAAGCACAAAATATCTGAGCAAGCAAAATGCAGCAAAATTCCAAAAACAACTAGTGTCATATGATTCCAGGGAGTGTTTTTGGAATTTTTATTTAATCCCGTCATGTAAAGAACACTCAGTGGAAAGTTTTCATTGAACAGTGACATTCTGGTACACAATTTGAGTAGAATCTTTTTTTTCATTCCAGTCTTTTAATAGTGTGCTTTCAGCAACGCTTTTCCTCGAGCTCTCGAGAATTTTTTCACTTTGTAGATGAAGCAAATTTCTTTAGCTGGTAAAAAAAATTTCAATGCGCACTCTCAGGATTTCAGAAGATAAATGCTCAAAATGAGTTCTGAAGTAGAAAAAACTGTTTTTGTTCTTTCTCACTGTCTGTCCGCTCACATCAACAAACTTAAAAATACGGAACAAAAGCAGATCTAACAACTTACTTATACTTTTAATATAGACTTTTTCTAATAATAGGAATCTATGTTGTTTGAAAAGTGAATAAGTTCTTCATGAGTTAAAACGAACGTTTTTTAGAATAATCTTTATCAGAAATTTTGATGAAAAGTGAATTATATGCAGTTTGTAAATTAAACATGAATTTTTGTATTTGTGCTATGTATATGGGACAATGAAACTGTCAGAGTTTGCTGTCTGAAGTATAAAAATATTGACAGGAGGAAATTAAAGAAAAAAATACATTTCACTTTGTTGTTTAGGGAAAAAATAATATTAATGAAAATATCACATTAAGATGACTTGGCACCTTAAAAATGACCTAAACATCATATTTTGGATTTTATTTATTTATATTCTTTGTATTTATATTCTTTTGATATATCACTTTTGTATGCCTGAAAATTATAAGTTGGAGAAAACTTCAATTAACAAATGTAAGCAAAAAAATTAGAGAATTCGACCACACCCCCTTTTTAGATAAAAAAAAGCTTTTTGATAAAGAAAAGCTATTTTAAAAAGTGAAATGGGAACTAAAACGAAAGTGTTACAAATAAAACAGGATATTTTTCAAGCATTACATAAATGTGTTATTTTTGTTCTTTTGAGATTTGTGATTGAAAATTTTTTTAATTTAGGCATTTTGTGCTAATAATTTTATAATTTCAGCTCATATTCATTATACATTTTTCACAAAAATATAATATTTCAGTATTACGTGAAACAAAAAACTTTAAAATTTCTGTTATTACAAAAAAAAAATTTTTTTTTTTAACATTTTCCTTGAGTTTTCTTGTGCAATTAATAGTCACTAAAATGGATAATTTATGAAATATATGAGTTGAAATAATATGAAAATTTATGTATGGATTAAAATATATATATATATATATATATTTCACTTTTATTTTATATTACTATATATATATGTACCGTAAAATCCGGCGTATAACGCGCACCCATACTTTCAAGCTGATTTTTTTTAATTTTTAGGTATATTCGCCGTATAACGCGCACCCCCTTTTTAACGAAGAAATCTGAAATATTGTATACATTGCTTTTATGCTTTGGAAATAATTTATTCGAGGTATTATCCCAAACTTTGAAAAATAGTAGGCTTCTAGAACTACTACTCTTTTAGTTCGTAAGGCAAGTCGTTTCTTTTAAATAAACAGTGTTTCGATACATGTAGAAGAAAAGTTTTTTTTTATGTTCATATATTTTGCTATTTTTAAAGCTATCATTTTTATACCCGGCGTATAATGCGCATCCTTAAGTTTCGGTCTGATTTTTGTGTTCAAAGTGCGCGTTATACGCCAGATTTTACGGTATGTAATAATTCCCTCTAACATATTTTTAATTAACTCTTTAATGATCTATAAATAATCTTTAATTCTTAGGTTTAAAAATAAACGTTGTAATCTTAATCGTAATCGGCTAAACCGATTTCCGTATTCCGCGCATTTTAGCCAATCAGATGCCCAAAGAAAAACGCCTATTCAAGTAATCGTGCTCTCTTTCTCTGCTTGCCGCCATCACGTAAGATTGTTAGTACTTGCTGCTTTTTCTGTCTTTGTGTTGTGTCCTCCAAAACGCCGCTGTCTATGCAATGTTAACGTAACGTAATTGTGCTTTAATCTGTTGATGTGTGCTCATAATAAAGGAGGTAAAGCTATTCTGAAGACGTCATTACTAAATCAACATTGATACTTACGCTACACCGGCCAACACTACTTCAATCTATTATAAAAGTCGGTTAGGATAGTTTCCTGCCATGAAGATATGCTTCAAAACAAGAAGTAAAGTGAGCGTTCCCAGCGACAACAACAACAACAACAACAAAATGCCTTCATCCGCTTACGAAAATTCCTGATGTTTCAACTACTTCATTAGCCCGCGATCACTCGCGCGGGGTGTTCTGTACACCCCAGCAACAAGAAAAGCCTCCTACAATTCTAAAAATAATGCGCAGAGCCACGATTTTTTCTGTAGCTGCCCATTTTAGGTCATTGAACCTTCAGACCTGATGTAATCAATCTCGCTAGGACGATTGGAATGTAACGACCCTTCAAAAGTTTATTTGGGGTGCTGAGAACACCCCGCGAGTGATTGAGTTATATTTTCGTACTCGAAGCATCTACGGAAAAGTCGTTTTACTCTTTCCGTTTACGTTTTTTTTCAAATAGAAATATCATGCAGAAAATTTTATTTAAAATTTCAATAAAGGCGGTATAAAATAATATAATTCTATATAATATTTTGTAAATACGATTTTTTAAAAAATTTCAAAACGTTTTCTAGAAATTATGACAAAAACTCCATGAGAAAGGGAGAAATAGCGACTTGTCGATAGTAGATACCGTATCAACAGATTGACAAAATGAACTAGTGAATTCGATAACTGCGTGATTTCGTAACCAAAGTTGAGAGATGAAACTTGAAATCATAAATTTTATAATACAGGTGGTGTTGATACCACTGATGAAATGTGCAGTATATATTATGTATCAGAGAATATGTAACCTTTTGGCCATTGCGAATATTTTATCATCTACTTAATACTGCAGGAATTAATGTTCTTTGTCTATCATTCGGTTCTTCCTGAAAAATATAAATGGACATTCAATATTATTAGAGGAGATTAGAATGGATCTTGTGCAGCCACGGGGATATGAGACCCGGATTTCCAAATCTTAACAAAACATCTCAAAAAGCCTTCTGGCACAGAATATATTAAAAAGGCTTATCCCTAAAAAGGTGTTACGTTGTCCACGGGTAAAAGATGAAAAAATTGTTTTTTTTTGTCTTGAATGTAAGAAAAATATGTTCTTAAAGCATATGCATACAGTCTGCTCTGAATGTTTGAAAAATGATTAAAATATTATTTTTCTATTTTTTTATATCTTTATCATTAATTATAAAGTATATTTTATTCTGGTATATACGTTTTACTTGGGGTTTTTATAAAAAAAATATAAAATTATTGTACTTCAAAATGAAAATTTTGTAGGTTTAGTTTAAATTAATGCTAGTCTCATTTGAATGCAATAAATTTAACAATTTTGTTTGTATAATACAAAAACCTCTTATACTTCATAAATATATAAACTAATTGACTTAAAATTTTTCTTATTTAAATACACGTGTTAAGAGAGTTTGGGGTGTTTCTACACCCGAGTGACGACGGTAGAAAGACAGGCGCGAGTGACCGCGGATTAGCAGGGGGAAATCCCCGTTCAAGTATGTGCAAGACCGCTTCGTTTTCATCAAAAAAGTTAATAAGTCTATAACGGATTCGTGTTTCTTCGAAAAAGTGGAACCGTCAACAGAAAAGTGAAAATTGTTAAATGTGTGTTACTAAATTGAAAAAGGGGAAATGTTTTAATTCAGGGGGGTTTTTTAAAATGTGTTTTATATTTTAAAAAGAAATCTTATTTTAAAAAAATTTTTTTATCTTAAAAAATTTTATACGTTTTTTTTTAAAGTTTCCCTGTTTTTTGGTATTTTTATGCCATTTCATAAAAAATTTTTGGGTATATTTTTAATAGCGTTGTAATACATTTTTTTAAATTTTGATAAAACAATATCTATTGAAAAAAAAATTTAAAATACTTTAATTTTTGATATTTAAATTTTTTAAAAATTTTAATAGATGCAAATTTTTTTGTTTTTTTGTTAAAATTTTTAATTTTATTTTTTTGGAAATTTTTTATTTTGGTACTTCAAATTTTAAGTTAAATTAAGTTTTTTAATTTTTCCTGTTTTGATTCTCAGATCTGGGTTTTAAAATAGGAAATAATGGGGGCAAATCAATTTGGGCTGTTAAAAATTCCCCCAAACCAAACCCCCTAATGAACCATATATAGCCCCTTTTTGATTCTGAAAATGGAATGATTATAGAAGCTTGTTAGACTATTTTTAATGCAGGGCGCCCAGTAATAAAAATGAAAATTGGAAAATGTAAACATATCAAAATATCTAACCGGGTCTGCATTAACCCATTATATTAACTTTTGCCTTAATATTTCAAATTTCGGAACTTTGTTCGATTCTTTTAAAAATTTTTAAAACCAAAATGTTGCTTTTGGCAGTCCTCCCCCCAATTTAAAAAAGATAATATAGAGCAATATTTTCATAAAAATTAAATTTGGGCTTTTTAAGGCCCTATCCCCTCAACTCATTTGGGGGGACACTAAAATTTCCCCCAAGTATTAAAACTTTTGGGGAAAAATTCCCCTACCTCACCCACAGAAGGGCCCCTTGGTGGCTACACGCTTTGAAAACACAAGCCCCAAAACCCAAACAAAAAAAACCTTTTGAAAAAAAATGCCCATTCGCCCCAAAAAAATGCTTTTGACCCCCAAAACCCATCCCCCTTTTCGCCCCAATTTTTCAAATTTTGGGAATGAACATCCCCCAAATGACCTTCTCATGACTTTAACAATCAAATTTAGGCCCAAAAAATTTTTCCCCATGGACTGCCCCTTTCCCTGGTATTTTTTTACAACTCTTATCAATGTCCCAAGAAAACATCAATTGAAAAAACCCTTTTTCCCGTGACTCATCTTTGGCTATTTAACACTGTTTCTCAGAGCCCCGGGGGGAACCTGTTAGCAGTCAACAAATTCCCAACACCCCTCTACGGGGGCCCCGGGGCCCCAACATATTGACAATTTCAAGTATCCGGACAAATCTCATTATTCCGAACCGGCAAACGGACAATTTACCTAAAAGAACAATGCTATTTGATACTGGACCCCCCTCTATCTTTAATTTCTGCAGATATTGTAAAGTAAACTTAAAATTACCACCCAAACAACCGGCCCTGAAATTAAACCCAAGCCCATGAAAATTTTTTTCAATTAAAAAAACTTTTCCCAAAGCTTTTTAAAATTGGACAGTTAGAGCCCTTTGAAAACCCTGTTATAATTAGTAGTAGCCCAACCTTATATTATTCTGGACTCCCAAAATGTAGTCAATATAAATTTGTTATTGATTGTGAACATAACCAATTACTACAAAATGGACAAATCATTGAAAGAAATCAGAATCCCCTCACTAAACAAATTTCATTACATATACAAGAAAAGTTAGTCAAAACCTCAGAGGAAATTTTTTCACCTCTGACTGTTAAAAAGAATTTATCCCCAACCTGATACAACTTCTTTCATAATACTCTCATTTTTTTTCTAAAAAAAGGGGTATGATGTAGTTAAAAAAAGGGGCCCCCTAGAATTAATTTAAAAATCAGACCTCTCAATTTCTCAGCAAGCTTATAGAACTTCAGCCACTTCAGAAGCCGAGATTAATAAACAAATACAAAATTTATTAGCAAAATCAATGGTTGTTTTCTTCCCCTGTTTTTTTTAGCTTATAAGAGATGAAAAAAAAAAAAAGGATTATGTATTGACTATAGAAAACTTAATGCAATTTGTAAGACAGATGCAGAACCATTACCTCGAATAGACCCCCTGCAAAGATAAATTGAAAAAGTTGCAAAATTTTTTTTCTACGCTGGATTTGACAAGCGGTCCCGGCACATTCCTCTGCATGATAAAGATAAAAAGAAAAAATTAAAGTTTTTATTACAACTGAAAGGTTTTTTGGAATTTCAAGTTTTTTCCTTTTTGGTTTCGAAATCCCCGAATTTTTTTAATCGTACTACTAAAATTTAAACTAAACATAAGTGTTAAAATTTTTTGCTTGTACTATTTCGATGATATAATTTTTAAATTTTTTTGGAAGAACATTATCTCTTTTAAAAAAAATATTCAAAATTTGTGGGGGAAAGAAAACATTAAATTAAAATTTTCAAAATGTGTTTTGCAAAAATAAGATAAACTTTTGGGCTATGAAATTAAAGAAAGGTTTTTCCCCCTGAAAAATAAAAATATTGAAACTTTTAAAAAAATTACAACCCCCCAAAAATGTTAAACTTCAAAATTTTCCCTTTTGGTTTTTGTAAATGTTTATAAAAAAATTCTTGTTTCCCTTTTTCCAAAATTAGAGAACCCTTAAAACCCAAATACTAAAGAAAGATAAACAATGGGATTGGACTGCTGAATGTCAAACAGCATTTGAATTGTTAAAAAAAAAATTATTTAAATAAACCTGTATTACAATTTTATGATCCTCTAAATTACCTCTGCATGTTTTCTGTGACGCCTCCAGGGAAAGCTATTGGAGCTATTTTGAAACAACCTGATAATTCTGGTACTCTTCCCCCGTATCTTAAACATTTTTAGAACTTTACGTGATTATGAAAAAAAATTTTTGTATCACAAATTGGAATGTTTGGCCAAAAGTAGATGCTCTTGATAAGTTTTATTATTATTTACTTTTAAAAAAAATTTATAATCCACACTGAACATGCTGCTCTTGTTTGGCAAAAATGTGAAAAAAAATTTTAAAAAGGGGATTATTTCTTTTGGGCTTTAAAAACAAGCATGTTTGATTTGGTAAAATATTTAAAAAAGGGGCTAAAAAATGTTGAAGTGACATGTTATAAGACATCCCAATTGCTCAATATATCCCACTCCCGTACATTTACTTGAATTAAATTAAGGGTAAAAAACCCCTCAAAAATTTTGATAATGTAAATGATCCTAAATATAAGAAAGTTGATGATGTCTTTGTTCTTAAAAAGAAAAATCTGTTTAAAATTTTGTACCTTTTAAATTTAAAAAGAAAAATTTTGCAAAATTCTCATGAACAATTTGGACACCCTGGTACTCAAAAAATTAAATTTAATTTTCTCCTCTAATTTTTGGCCTCATATTAATTTAGATATTTCAAAAAATTTTTTAAACATTGTAATGTTAAACATTAAAAAAAAAAAGAAAAAAGGGAAAAAATATTTGGTCTTTTAAGGGGGGTAAACCCCCCACAAAATCCCAAACCCTTTTTAGTATATCTCTGGTTTATACTGTTGGGGGGATTAATTTTTATAATTCTACAAAAAAAATTTTTCCCCCTTAGTAATTGATCATGCAACTCGCTATGTTTGGGGTTTTTTTCAAAAATTTAAACAACAAGAAACCTATAAAACACAAATTGTTTTTAAAAAAAACTTTTCCAAATTCAAATACCTATTAAACTGTTAACTGATAAAATTTGGGGTGCTTTTACTTCATCTCGATTCAAACGCTTTTTTAAAAAATTATAATGTTAAAACAGTTTTTTTAAATTACTTCCCCATCATCCCCAGACAAATGTTAAATGTGAACGTGTAAAATCAGTCCCATTGTAACTAAATTAAGGTGTAAGTAAATTCCTCCCCACCAAAATTCCTTGGACCAAACATTTTTGAACAAGTAATCCCAAAAGGGATAACAACTCCCCCATTCAGTCACAAAATTTCCCCCCTGCATATTTGTTATTTGGCACTTTTTCCATATACACCTCCATTAGCTCAAAAACAAAATTTACCCTCCAGTTGAGGAAAACCAGAATGTTAGCAAAGAGAACACCATAAAAAACCATGAGAAAAAAAAATGAAATATGATGCACGTTTCATTGATTCACCTTTTAACCGGGTAACAAAGTAATTTATAAAAATTATTTTTCCCAAATTTAAAAAAATTTTTTTTCAGGCCCCCATGAAAAAAACAAAAGCTGTCAGATGTCAATTATGAAATAACCAAGGCCCCAACCGTTAACTAAAAAAACCCACTGAAATTGTCCACGCCAAAATTCAGGGCTTATCCTCCTAAGGGTTTAAAAAAAGTCCTTTAATAATAATTAAAACTCAAATTTAAAAACCCCACACCTACAAAGCATTGTCCTTTTTACCCCTTCCCCTGGACCCCCTTTTTCCCTCTTGAAAATTTTTTTTCTTTTTTTACTGTTGTGAAATATACAATAAGAAATGATTACAGATCTTATAATTTTGCGAAACATGGGTCCATCTTCCCAAACCATTTTCGGTTTTTTCCTGTTTTCATCTCGGTATACTGTTTCGTTTTGTAGAAGTGTATGCTCTTGGATGGAAAAGGGGAAAAAGTCTGAATTTCATTCCCCTTCCCTTTAAAATAGTCTCAGATTATTAAGTTTACTTTTTGACGGTCCAAAATTTTTTTTTGAAAAAAAAATTAGATGGTTCCATGATTTTTATCACTGATGATATTTTGATTTTTAGGCTACAATTATTTTTTAATCTTATTTTTTTTTTTCATTTTCCCTTACAAAATGTTTCTTATTTTTATTTTTGATATTTGTATTTTTAAGAAAATATAATGTTTAGTGGTGTGAATATTATTAAAATCAACTACTCAAAAAAAGTAACATTATTCCATCAGCTCTCGAAAATTTGAACATTTTTTTTAAAGATACTTTGATTTTCTACATTTTGAAGTTTACTATGTTTTTGGGAAAGTTACTTATGGATATCCATATTTTAAAATTTTCCAGTTTTATTTTTGTTTTTTTTATTTTTCTATCATCTAATGTATGTGTTGAAGATCATCTATGTATTAAAAATTTCCGGCAATTGCAGGAAGTTTTTAAAAAAAATTTTATTCAAAACTTTAATTTAAAAATTTTCCCCGTAAAATACGGGTCTTTTCAAGGGGCCTGGCGCACACACGCGTCTTACGGGGGAAAAAGTAATAATTCCCTCTAACATACTTTTAATTAAACCTTTAATGATTTATAAAAAAATCTTTAATTCTTGGGGTTTTAAAAAAAACTTTGTAAATTTTTAATCGTAATCCCGGTAAACCGATTCCAAACCCACGCTTTTAGCTAATCAGATCCCAAAAAGGGAAAAAGCCTATTAACGTAATCGCGCTCTCTTTCTCTGGGGCCCCCCCATCACGTAAGATTGTCAGTACTTTCTGCTTCTTTTTTTCTTTGTGTTTTTGTCCTCCAAAAAAGCCGCTGTCTACGCAATGTTAATAACGTAATTGTGCTTTAATCTGGGGTGTGTGCTTATAATAAAAGAGGTAAATCTATTCTGAAGACGTCATTACTAAATCAACACTGATACTTACTCTACACCGGCCAACACTACTTCAATCTCTATTACATATATATATATATATATATATACATTGCTTATGGTAATTATTGTTTTAGAATTATAAACTTAAAATAGTTTTCTTAGTTTGAGTTTTTTCGCATTCAGAATGCTTCTCTTTACACAATTATTTTTTACCAATTACTTCAATTTTTTCCTGTGTTATATATAATGAATGTAAACAAAGCCCAAGTGATGAGAACGCGATACCTCCCCCCACGCTAGGGTCAGATTCCATTCTGAATAGGCTGATGGAACACATTTCGAAATGAATAAGATATTTTATGACCTTGTTGTTCAAATGAAACTAATATCTTGAATAATCAGTACATAATTTATAATAATCAGAATAGAGTATTAAAAATGAAATAAACTACATGAGTACTATAAAATACAATTAAAAGCGTAAGCAAATTTTCTCTGGAAAGAAATTTAAAACCATCTACTAGTTGATATAACTTCCTTTATATCACATTCTCTCTTCATGACTGTCAATTCAATAAAAACTATTATTTTACATATCAAATAGCATTTTTGATAAAAGAATTCAAGTCAAATGTTTTGGATCTGTCAATCATCTTTCGACTATTTTTGCAATTTATAGTACAGAAAAAAATACAAGCATCTAGAGTAGAGCATATAGAGTAATATATACAGTCGGACCTCTATTTAACGAAGTCGCTAAATTCCGAAAAAAAGCTCGTTATATAGAGGTTCATCTTTCAATATACTTCAGAAACCACAAAAAACAAATTTTAAATTCATAAATACTAAATATTAAAAAAAAGTAATTGTTCACACTTTTTTTGTAAATTAATAGCTATTTATTTTATATATTATCTTACCCACAAAAAAATGGAAGGGGAGAACTGCAAGGAAACCAAAATAATGAATGTTGAGGAATACGATGCACTATTAACATTAGGAAAATAATTTCATATTTAAATTAATGCATTTAAGGATATTTTTTAATCTAAAGCATACACAAGTGTATATAATTTTAAGCATGTAGTTTAAAAGGGAGAACAACTTGAAATGTCCAGAAGTACTTTGAAAATAGGGGAGGGGGGAATTGAATCAGAAGAAAAAAAGTTCATTATATAGAAAATGCACTTTGCTATTGGAAGGTTATTTTACGAAGAAAATCGTGAAATGTTCCTGGTACCAGGAAAAAGTTCGCAATATAGAGGTTCGTTAAATGGAGGTTCGATGTATTTATAATTGCAAATGAAAAAATTTTTTTTTATTGAAAAATTCTTTTATAACACTTAAGATAACAGACGTTAGGGATTTAACTACTTCCATAATTTTTTTCAAAAAAGAAGAAAAAGTACTTTTTTTTTAATTTTGATTATTTTTAAGTTAAAATTATTTAATCAAATTTGTAAGTATTTATTACAATTGAAGGTATTTTTTATTAAATTAATTTTTTTCAATATGTTACTCTTAATCGATATCTATTACTAATACGGTGTAAGTGAGCAAAGTACTGACGAAAGCTAGGATGGTGCTCCTTTTGTAAGAAATTATTTCACATCCCGTCAGGACGAAGTCTGGTTCATTAACCACTTCCCATTTGAGGTACAGTTTGCCCTTCGTGTGGTAATGAAGCAATCTGGCGTGGGTTTTCGAATGGTAAGTTTCTTTAAATTTGTTCAACTCAACTGGCAACGCTCCAGCCACCCAAAGAATGGACATCACACACAAGAAGGCATTGATACCGTAATATGCAACTTCGATTTTCATTGCCATAAAAGTTTCTTTCCAATTTTCTCTTGGAAGCCATCCCGTTGCACTACCACACATTGTGGCATTCGCCACCCAAAGAATGGACACCACACACAAGAAGGCATTGATACCGTAATATGCAACTTCGATTTTCATTGCCATAAAAGTTTCTTTCAATTTTTCTTTTAAGCCACCCCGTGCACTACCACACATTGTGGTTTCGAAAAAATAAAAAACAAAAGGATAACCGTAATATGCAATGATTTTCATTGCCATAAAGTTTCTTTCCAATTTTTCTCTTGGGAAGCCATCCCGTTGCACTACCACAATTTTTGGCATTGCCACCAAGAATGGACACCACACACAAGAAGGCATTGATACGTAAAAATGCAATTCGATTTTCATTGCCATAAAAGTTTTCTTTCCATTTTTCTCTTGGAAGCCATCCCTTTTGCATTTCACAATTTTGGCATTCTGCCCAAGAATGAACCACACACAAAAGGGCATTGATACCGTAAAAATCAACTTCGATTTTCATTGCCATAAAAGTTTCTTTCCAATTTTCTCTTGGGCCATCCCGTTGCACTACCACATTGTGGCATTCCCCCCAAAAGAATGGACACCACACACAAGAAGGCATTGATACCGTAATATGAAACTTCGATTTTCACGCATGACAGTTTTTCCATTTTCTGAAGCATCCTTTGCATACCAACATTGTGAGGCATTCAGAAATTATTAATAAAATTGGCAAAGAGAATAAATCTTGAATAATAATCAAGAGATCTTTAATTTTTGCTTTTTCCAAAATATCGGGGTTGTCTGGGAATCCAAAGTCTTCGTGAAGAATGAAAACTACTTTTTTGATAATAGTTTTATATGCGAAAAGCAACGTAAATATAAAGGCTACGATATTAGTATAAGTTGGATATATCACGTAATAAAGAATTAGTTGCATATAAAGAAGAACATTCATCAAGTCATTTCCCGTGCTGTTTCCATACTGTACACTTTTCCTTCATTCGAATTTTTCAAACTGCTTGCCTCCATAGTGGACAACGCAATCGGAATTGTACACAGTAAAATAACGAAAATGCCTGTTATCTTTTCACCAGGAAAGGATTTTAATATTTTGCAACAACCTTCTTACATGTTTTCTTTTGCGTGTGTATACCATATCACCACTGTTAAACAGTAGCTGATCAAGTAGCTTAAACCCACTTTAATCCATTTTGCTTGGAACTGCGTTACGGCTATATACCAAACATCAAAGCAAGCAAAATACCGAAAATGTTTTGGGAATCAATGATGTAGCAATCTTGGAAGTGGACATTTTTCTTCGAACCTTGACATTCTGGTGCACTTATTCTGCAATTTCTTTTCAGTTTTCTCATTTTGCTTAAAAATTTATTTAATGCGTAGAAAATCTGTTCAAAAGATTTAAGAAGCAAAAAGTACAAAATGATACTTGGAAAAAAATGTTAAGCAATAACATTTCAGAATTTAAGTCTAATGTCATCTTTATGAGCTTATACTTAAATAGTTTGATACGATTTTTGTTTACTTAAATGATGTTTTGTAATTTAGTTATTGATATTGATGCAAATTTCTCTTTTATCGTAAATGAGTTTTACGAAATCATGAAGTTGGTCTTCCCTTAACGATAATGATTTCTTTTGTCAGTGTATTACAATGGAGTCTATTATCATAATGATCCGTTTGCAATCGATTCGAAAGAAAGACGAGGCATTATTAGTTTTCTGAGACAAAAAAAACCTTTAGTAAAAAGTATATACTCGGAGGTGGAAATGGTGTTGATATTTGTAAAGGTTTTTAATCCTCTGGCCAGAACATCAATTTTTTTGCCCTTCCTAGGAACATCCGTCTGACAGACGGGTACGCAATTTTTTTTATTTTTATTTTATTACCATAAGGATTGTTTTAAATGTTTTTATCACTGATGAAATTGAGTAGAATTTTTAATATTTAAGTCTTTATGTGATGTACACTATATTAATATATTTTTACCACAAGAATTGTGACTAGTGTTTTAATAAAAACTGATTAGAAATTATTTATGTTCATGTAAAAGTAATTAAAAATAATAATACCAAAAACGAAAAACTATAGGAATGTACGTCTAATAGACGGTAATAGAAAAGAAAAAATCGCACATATTGTGAGTTGAAAAAAATCACAACGTGATCCTCTCACTGGGTAGAGCCCTACTGAAGATGTCAAGGCCCAAACTTCACACCACAGCGGCATCAAAACAAATCATCCCAGTCTGAGGGATGGATGCTCCGGTCAGAGGGTTAAGTTTCAATTAATTTTTAAGTCAATTATTTGCATGTAGGGCTTCAGGCCTGACTAAGTATTCAAAGAATTTAGAAACAGGTTAGAAAATACGTGAAAAATTCCCTTTGTAAAGCAATATATCTACTGACATCTCAAAAGAAGAATTTTTTTTTGTGTTTATTTATCTCTTTTAAATTATTTTCAACTTTAGTTATTTATAAAAATTTATGTAAATTTTATATAAGATTCTTATTACATTTACATTTATATTTAACAAGCATATGCAAAATTATGAAATGAACAAGTTACAACAGTCATTGTCCCCATCATGCGTTGCATTTACAAAACTGTGCCATATTTTCATCAGGAATATTTCTGCTTTGCCCTTGAAGTGCTACAGCCTGATTAATAACGTTTTTACTGTCGGCATAATACGTAACAAAAAGTTAATCTGTGGTTTTCACTGCAAAAAATTCATACTTGTTTTTTAATTTCTTAATGAAAACAAACCAACAATATATTAAATTGTTATGGATAACATAAAAAGTCAACTATCAAATAAAATAAAACAAAACAAAACTTGGCGTAAAAACTCCCAACTCAATTTTATTTGGCTGGCGAGGATCAGATAGTTATTCTCCTTTTCCTATAAGAAATTTACATTTTGCCTGAAAAACAAGTGTGGCAAGGATATTTCAACTATTAACTGACGCAAATTCTAATGATAATAATCTGGGATTATATTTACGTAGAGAAACTTGTGGTGTGGACAGAACCCGTGACACTTGGTTCCGTAGCCTAGGAACATAACAACTAGACAAAAGTAATCACCTCTGTCCGGAGGATGTTACTGGCTTATGAAGATACCGCTCCAGTACTCCCCCCCAGTGGGTCGGTGGATAGGTGAACGCTTTTTTGTTCAGGCGAGCGTGTGAGCTGTTGCTGTTGCGTTTAGTGAGCCTGACGACTGTGGCTGCTGCGTCAAATGGGTCTGTCGACTTTATTTATTGCTCGTGCTGTGGGTAGATAATACCAACGAAAGAAAAAAGTTGCAATATTCTTTAATTCAGTCAAGGTCACCACAATGCGATTGTAGCTTATTCGAAAGATAGAACACGCAACTTTTGGATCCGCAGCCGATGGCTATTACTGGCTTATTGAAGATACCGCTCCAGTACTCCCCCACCAGTGGGTCGGTGGATAGGTGAACGCTTTTTGTTCAGTAGGCGAGCGTGTGAGCTGTTGCTGTTGCGTTTAGTGAGTCTGACGACTGTGGCTGCTGCGTCAAATGGGTCTGTCGACTTTATTTATTGCTCGTGCTGTGGGTAGAAAATACCACGAAAGAAAAAAAGTTGCAATATTCTTTAATTCAGTCAAGGTCACCACAATGCGGTTGTAGCTTATCCGAAGGATAGAACACGCAACTTTCGGATCCGCAGCCGAAGGCTATTACTGGCTTATGAAGATACCGCTCCAGTACTCCCCACCAGTGGGTCGGTGGATAGGTGAACGCTTTTTTGTTCAGGCGAGCGTGTGAACTGTTTCTGTTGCGTTTAGTGAGTCTGACGACTATGGCTGCTGCGTCAAATGGGTCTGTCGACTTTATTTATTGCTCGTGCTGTGGGTAGAAAACACCACAACAGTTAAGAAATAAAGTTGCATTTTTCTTAATTCAGTCAAGGTCACCAATGCGGTTGTAGCTTATCCGAAAGATAAAACCCGCAACTTTTGGATCCGCAGCCGAAGGCTGTTACTGACTCATGAAGATACCGCTCCAGTACTCCCCCACCAGTGGGTCGGTAGAGTAGGTGTGAACGCTTTTTTGTTCAGGCGAGCGTGTGAGCTGTTGCTGTTGCGTTTAGTGAGTCTGACGACTGTGGCTGCTGTGTCAAATGGGTCTGTTGACTTTATTTATTGCTCGTGCTGTAGGTAGAAAACACCACGACAGTTAAGAAAAAAATTGCATTTATCTTAATTCAGTCAAGGTCACCAATGCGGTTGTAGCTTATCCGAAGGATAAAACCCGCAACTTTTGGATTCGCAGACGAAGGCATATGAAGAAACCTTTCGAGTACTCCCTCACCAGTGGGTCGGTGGATAGGTTAATGCTTTTTTGTTCAGGGGAGCGTGTGAACTGTTGCTGTTGCGTTTAGTGAGTCTGACGTCTGTGGCTGCTGCGTCAAATGGGTCTGTCGACTTTATTTATTGCTCGTGTTGTCGGTAGAAAACACCACGACAGTTAATAAAAAAAGTTGCATTTTTCTTAATTAGGTCAAGGTCACCAATGCGGTTGTAGCTTATCCAAAGGATAGAACCCGCAAGTTTTGGATCCGCAGCCGAAGGCGGTTACTGGCTTTAGAAAATACCGCTCCAGTACTAACCCAGGTGGGTTGGTGGAGAGGTGAACGCTTTTTTGATCAGGCGAGCGTGTGAACTGTTGCGGTTGCGTTTAGTGAGTCTGACGACTGTGGCTGCTGCGTCAAATGGTTCTGTTGACTTTATTTATTGCTCGTGCTGTGGGTAGAAAACACCACAACAGTTAAGAAAAAAAGTTGCATTTTTCTTAATTCAGTCTAGATCACCAATGTGGTTGTAGCTTATTCAAAGGTTAGAACCCGCAACTCTTGGATCCGCAGCCGAAGGCTGTGCCATTGACTCATGAAGATATTGCCCAGTACTCTCACCAGTGGGTCGGTAGAGTAGGTGTGAACGCTTTTGTTCAGGCGAGCGTGTGAGCTGTTGCTGTTGCGTTTAGTGAGTCTAAAGACTGTGGCTGCTGCGTCAAATGGTTCTGTCGATTTTATTTATTGCTCCTGCTGTGGGTAGAAAATACCACGACAGAATAAAAAAAAGTTGCTTTTTTCTTAATTCAGTCAAGTTCACCAATGTGGTTGTAACTTATCCGAAGGATAGAACCCGCCACTTTTGGATCCGTAGCTGAAGGCTGTTACTGGATGATGAAGATACCTTTACAGTACTTCCCCACCAATGGGTCGGTGGATAGGTGAAAGCTTTTTTCTACAGGCGAGCGTGTGAGCTGTTGCTGTTGCTGTTTAGTGAGTCTGACGACTGTGGCTGCCTGGTCAAATGGGTCTGTCGACTTTATTTATTGCTCGTGCTGTGGGTAGAAAACACCAAGACAATTAGGAAAAAAAAGTTGCATTTTTCTGAATTCAGTCAAGGTCACCAATGCGGTTGTAGCTTATCCGAAGCATAGAAGCCGCAACTTTTGGAACTGCAGCCGAAGGCTGTTACTGGCTATATGAAGATAACGCTCCAGTACTCCCCCCACCAGTGGGTCACTGGACATGTGAACGCTTTTTTAGGCGAGCGTGTGAGCTGTTGCTGTTGCGTTTAGTAAGTCTGACGACTGTGGCTGCTACGTCAAATGGGTCTGTCGACTTTATTTATTGCTCGTGCTGTGGGTAGAAAACACCACAACAGTTAAGAAAAAAATTTGCATTTATCTTAATTCAGTCAAGGTCACCAATGCGGTTGTAGCTTAACCGAAGGATAAAACCCGCAAGTTTGGGATCCGCAGCCGAAGGCGGTTACTGGCTTTAGAAAATACCGCTCCAGTACTAACCCAGGTGGGTTGGTGGATAGGTGAACGCTTTTTTGATCAGGCGAGCGTGTGAACTGTTGCGGTTGCGTTTAGTGAGTCTGACGACTGTGGCTGCTGCGTAAAATGGTTCTGTCGATTTTATTTATTGCTCGTGCTGTGGGTAGAAAATACCACGACAGAATAAAAAAAAGTTGCTTTTTTCTTAATTCAGTCAAGTTCACCAATGTGGTTGTAACTTCATCTTCGAAATATAGAACCCGCCACTTCTTTTGGATCCGTAGCTGAAGGCTGTTACTGGATGATGAAGATACCTTTACAGTACTTCCCCACCAATGGGTCGGTGGATAGGTGAACGCTTTTTTCTACAGGCGAGCGTGAGCTGTTGCTGTTGCGTTTAGTGAGTCTGACGACTGTGGCTGCCTGGTCAAATGGGTCTGTCGACTTTATTTATTGCTCGTGCTGTGGGTAGAAAACACCACGACAATTAGGAAAAAAATGCATTTTTCTGAATTCAGTCAAGGTCACCAATGCGGTTGTAGCTTATCCGAAGGATAGAAGCCGCAACTTTTGGAACTGCAGCCGAAGGCTGTTACTGGCTATATGAAGATAACGCTCCAGTACTCCCCCCACCAGTGGGTCTGTGGACATGTGAACGCTTTTTTAGGCGAGCGTGTGAGCTGTTGCTGTTGCGTTTAGTAAGTCTGACGACTGTGGCTGCTACGTCAAATGGGTCTGTCGACTTTATTTATTGCTCGTGCTGTGGGTAGAAAACACCACAACAGTTAAGAAAAAAGTTGCATTTTTCTTAATTCAGTCAAGATCACCAATGTGGTTGTAGCTTATTCAAAGGTTAGAACCCGCAACTTGATCCGCAGCCGGCTGTTACTGACTCAGGAAGATACCGCTCCAGAACTCCCCCACCAGTGGGTCGGTAGAGTAGGTGTGAACGCTTTTTTGTTCAGGCGAGCGCGTGAGCTGTTGCTGTTGCGTTTAGTAAGTCTGAAGACTGTGGCTGCTACATCAAATGGGTCTGTCGACTTTATTTATTGCTCGTGCTGTGGGTAGAAAACACCACAACAGTTAAGAAAAAAGTTGCATTTTTCTTAATTCAGTCAAGATCACCAATGTGGTTGTAGCTTATTCGAAGGTTAAAACCCGCAACTCTTGGATCCGCAGCCGAAGGCTGTTACTGACTTATGAAGATACCGCTCCAGTACTCCCCCACCAGTGGGTCGGTGGATAGGTGAACGGTTTTTAGTCAAGCGAGCGTATGAGCTGTTCCTGTTGCGTTTAGTGAGTCTGACGACTGTGGCTGCTGCGTCAAAAGGGTCTGTTGACTTTATTTATTGCTTGTGCTGTGGGTAGAAAACACCACAACAGTTAAGAAAAAAATTGCATTTTTTTAATTCAGTGAAGGTCACCAATGCGGTTGTAGCATATCCGAAGGATAGAACCCGCAACTTTTAGATTCGCAGCTGAAAGCTTATGAAGAAACCTTTCCAGTACTCCCCCACCAGTGGGTCGGTGGATAGGTAAACGCTCTTTACTTCAGGCGAGCGTGTGAACTGTTGCTGTTGCATTTAGTGAGTCTGGCGACTGTTGCTGCTGCGTCAAATGTGTCTGTTGACTTTATTTATTGCTCGTGCTGTGGGTAGAAAACACCACGACAGTTAAGAAAAAAAAATTGCATTTATCTAAATTCAGTCAAGGTCACCAATGCGGTTGTAGCTTATCCGAAGGATAGAACCCGCAACTTTTGGATTCGCAGCCGAAGGCTTATGAAGAAACCTTTCCAGTACTCACCCACCAGTGGGTCGGTGGATAGGTGAACGCTTTTGTTCAGGCGAGCGTGTGAACTGTTGCTGTTGCGTTTAGTGAGTCTGACGACTGTGGCTGCTGCGTAAATGGGTTGTCAACTTTTTTATTGCTCGTGGGGGGGTAGAAAACCCCACGCTTTGAAAAAGTTGCATTTTTTTAATTTAAATGTGGTTTAGCTTATCCGAAGGATAAACCCCGCAATTTTTGGACCCGAAACCGAAGGCGTTCGGTTTATAAAATCCGCCCGGTACTCCCCCCCAAATGGGTCGGTATAGGTAAAATTTTTTTGTTCAGGGAGCGGGGACTTTTGCTTTTGCGTTTAGTGAGTCTTGATGGCTGTGCGCAAATGGTCTTCGCTTTATTTTTGCTCGTCTGTGGGTAGAAAACACCACGACCCAAAAAAAAATTTTCATTTTTCAACGCGGGCACCAATGCGGTTGTACTATCCAAGATAGAACCCGCAACTTTTTAAATCCGCAGCAAGGCTGTTACGGCTTATGAAGATACCGCTCCAGTACTCCCCCACCAGTGGGTCGGTGGATAGGTGAACGCTTTTTTGTTCAGGCGAGCGTGTGAACTGTTGCTGTTGCTTTAGTGAGTCTGACGACTGTGGCTGCGGCGTCAAATGGGTCTGTCGACTTTATTTATTGCTCGTGCTGTGGGTAGAAAACACCACGACAGTTAAGAAAAAAGTTGCATTTTTCTTAATTTCAAACCAATGTGGTTGTAGCTTATCCAAAGGGATGAACCGCAACTTTTGGATCCCGGGCGAAGGCTGTTACTGCTTATGAAGTACCGCTCCAAATACTCCCCCCCCAAATGGGTCGGTGGATGGGTTTAAAGCTTTTTTGTTCAGCGAGGGGGTGACGTTCTGTTGCGTTTAGTGAGTCTGACGACTTGGCTGCTGCGTCAAATGGGTCTGTCGACTTTATATTGCTCGTGCTGTGGGTAGAAAACACCACGACATTAAAAAAAATTGCATTTTTTTTAAAATATCGGGTTTAAATTGTTGTAGTTTATCCGGGGATAAAACCGAACTTTTGGTCCCCAGAAAAACTTTTAAAGGCTTAGGATACGCTCCAGTACCCCCACCAGGGGGGCGGTGGATAGAAGAACGTTTTTTTGTTCAGCCGCTGTGAGCTATTGCTTTTGCGTTTATGGTCTGACGATTTTGGTGCTTCGTAAAAGGGGGTCTTTCGACTTTATTTTTTGCTCGTCCTGTGGGTAGAAAACACCAAGTTAAAAAAAAAGTTGCTTTTTCTTAAATAAGTCAAGTCACCAATTTGGTTTAAATTCCAAGGATAAAACCCCCAAATTTTTTGGGATCCGCAGCCAAGCTGTTACGTTATGAAGATACCTCAGTACTCCCCACCATGGTCGGTGGATAGGTGAACGTTTTTTGTTCAGGTGAGCTGAGCTTTTGCGTTTTTGTGAGTCGAGACGGGGCGGGTCAAATGGGTCTGTCAATTTATTTATTGCTCGGCCGGGGAGAAAACACCGGTTAAGAAAAGTTGCATTTTTTTAATTTCAAATGTGGTTTAGTTTTATCCGAAGGATAAACCCCGAAATTTTTTGGATCCGCAGGCGGGCGTTACGGTTATGAAATCCCGCCCAGTACTCCCCACCAGTGGGTGGTGGATGGGTGAAGTTTTTGTTCGGGGACGTGTGGCTTTTGCGGGGTTTAGGAGTCTGAAACTGTGGCTGGCGAAAAAAGGGGTTTTTCGACTTTATTATTGCTCGTGCTGTGGGTGAAAACACCACGCATTAAAAAAAAAAGTTGCTTTTTTTCTTACCACCCAAAATGGGGTAGTTTACCGAAGGATAAAACCCCGCAACTTTGGATCCGCACCAAGGGCTGTTAGGGGAAAAGATCCCGCCCATTCCCCCCCGGGGGGCGGTGGTAGGGGAACGTTTTTTTGTTCGGGGAGGGGGAAATTGCTGTTGCTTTATGAGTCTGAGACTTCTGGCCGTCAAAGGGGTCTTTTCGACTTTATTTTTGCTCGTGCGGGGGGAGAAAACACCACGACATTAAGAAAAGTTGCTTTTTCTTAATTTCACCAAGGGGGTTTTGTAGTTATCCAAGGATAGAAGCAATTTTTAAACCCCAGGGGGGGCGTTACTGTTAAAAGATCCCTCCAGTCTCCCCCACCAGTGGGTCGGTGGATAGGTGAACCTTTTTGTTCAGGGAGGGGTTGAGCTGTAGTGTGTTTAGTGGTCTGACAACTGTCTTCGTCAAAGGGTCTTTGACTTTTTTTTTGCTCGTGCGGGGGTAAAAAACACCACGACAGTTAAAAAAAAAATTGCATTTTCTTAATTCAGTAAAGGTCAAAATGGGTTGACACCCAAGGATAAAAACCGCAACTTTTGGATCCGCAAAAAAGCTTTTAAATGGCTTTAAGATACGCCCCAGTACCCCCCCCCCGTGGGCGGTGGATAGGAACCCCTTTTTGTTCGGGAGCTGGAGCTTTCTGGTTTGGTTTGTGAGTTGACGATTTTGGGCCGCCGTCAAATGGGTCTTTCGACTTTTTTTTGTCGCCTGTGGGTAAAAAAACCCCCACGACATTAAAAAAAAAGTTGCTTTTCTTAAATTCAAGGTCACCTTTTGGTTGTAGTTTTTTCCAAGGATAGAACCGCAATTTTGGATCCCAGCCGAAGCTTTACGGGCTTATGAAGATACCCTCCGGGGCCCCCCACCAGGGGGTCGGTGGATGGTGAACGCTTTTTGTTCAGGGAGCGGGGGACTTTTGCTTTGGTTTAGTGAGCTACACTGGCTGCTGCGTAAATGGGTCTTCGACTTTATTTATTGCTCGTGCTGTGGGTAAAAAACACCAGAAGTTAAAAAAAAAAGTTCTTTTTTTAATTTCACCAATGTGGTTGTACATCCGAAGGATAAACCCAACTTTGATCCGCACCAAGGGCTGTTTGGCTTTGAAGATACCTCATATTTCCCCAAAATGGGGTGGATGGGGAACTTTTTTGCGGGGGTTAGCTTTTCTGTTGCGTTTAGTGAGTCTGACGATTTTGGCTGCTCCAAATGGGTCTTCGACTTTTTTTTGCTCTTTGGGGGGGAAAAAAAAACCCCCGACAAAGAAAAAGTTCTTTTTCAAAATTTAAGGCCCCAAAAAGGTTTTTGTTATTCAAGGGATAGAACCCAATTTTTTGATCCCACCAAAGCTTTACGGGCTTATGAAGACCCCGCCCCAGTACTCCCCACCAGTGGGTCGTGGATAGGTGAACGTTTTTTTTGTTCAGGTGAGCGTGTGAGCTGTAGCTGTTGCGTTTATGGTCTGACACGTGGCTGCTGCGTCAAATGGGTCTTCGATTTATTTATTGCTCGTGCTGTGGGTAGAAAACCCCAAATTAAGAAAATTTTTCTTTTTTCTTAATTTCACCAATGTGGTTGAACATCCGAAGGATAGAACCCGCAATTTTTGGACCCGACCCAACGTTACTGGCTTATGAAGTCCCCCATACCCCCACCGGGGGGTCGGTGGATGGGGAACGCTTTTTTTCAGGGAGCGTGTGACTGGCTGTTGCGTTTAGGATCGCACTGTGGCTGCTGCTCAAATGGGTCTTCGATTTATTTACTGTCGGGGTAAAAAAACCCCCGAAAAGAAAAATTGCTTTTTTTTTAAAAATTAATCAAGGCCCCAATTTTTGGTTGTAGTTATTCAAGATAGAACCCGCAACTTTTGGATCCGCCCCAAATGCTTTACTGGCTTATAAAATGCCGGGGTTTACCCCACCATGGGTCGGTGGATAGGTGAAGCTTTTGTTCAGGGAGCGGGGAAACGGGTTTGTTGCGTTTAGTGAGTCGACACGTGGCTGCTGCGTCAAATGGGTCTCGACTTTATTTATTGCTCGTGCTGTGGGTAGAAAACACCACGACAGTTAAGAAAAAAGTTGCATTTTTCTTAATTTCACCAATGTGGTTGTAGCTTATCCGAAGGATAGAACCCGCAACTTTTGGATCCGCAGCCGAAGGCTGTTACTGGCTTATGAAGATACCGCTCCAATACTCCCCCACCAATGGGTCGGTGGATAGGTTAACGCTTTTTTGTTCAAGCGAGCGTGTGAGCTGTTGCTGTTGCGTTTAGTGAGTCTGACGATTATGGCTGCTGCACCTAATGGGTCTGTCGACTTTTATTTATTGCTCGTGCTGTGGGTAGAAAACACCACGACAGTTAAGAAAAAAATTTGCATTTTTCTTAAATAATTGAAGGTCACCAATTTGGTTGTAGCTTATTCCAAGGATAGAACCCGCAACTTTTGGATCCGCAGCTGAATGCTGTTACTGGCTTATGAAGATACCGCTCCAGTACTCACCCACCAGTGGGTCGGTGGATAGGTGAACGCTTTTTTGTTCAGGTGAGCGTGTGAGCTGTAGCTGTTGCGTTTAGTGAGTCTGACGACTGTGGCTGCTGCGTCAAATGGGTCTTTCGACTTTATTTATTGCTCGTGCTGTGGGTAGAAAACACCACGACAGTTAAGAAAAAAGTTGCATTTTTCTTAATTCAGTCAAGGTCTAAAATGTGGTTGTAGCTTATCCGAAGGATAGAAACCGCAACTTTTGGATCCGCAGCCAAAGACTGTTAATGGCTTATGAAGATACCGCTCCAGTACTCCCCCACCAGTGGGGCGGTGGATAGAAGAACGCTTTTTTGTTCAGGCCAGCTGTGAGCTATTGCTGTTGCGTTTAGTGAGTCTGACGACTTTGGCTGCTTCGTCAAATGGGTCTTTCGACTTTATTTTTTTGCTCGTCCTGTGGGTAGAAAACACCACGACAGTTAAGAAAAAAAGTTGCTTTTTTCTTAAATAAGTCAAGGTCACCAATTTGGTTGTAGTTAATTCCAAGGATAGAACCCGCAACTTTTGGATCCGCAGCCGAATGCTGTTACTGGCTTATGAAGATACCGCTCCAGTACTCCCCCACCAGTGGGTCAGTGGATAGGTGAACGCTTTTTTGTTCAGGTGAGCGTGTGAGCTGTAGCTGTTGCGTTTAGTGAGTCTGACGACTGTGGCTGCTGCGTCAAATGGGTCTGTCAACTTTATTTATTGCTCGTGCCGTGGGTAGAAAACACCACGACACTTAAGAAAAAAAGTTGCACTTTTCTTAATTCTGTCAAGGTCACCAATGCTGTTGTAGCTTATCCGAAGTATAGAACCCGCAACTTTTGAATCCGCAGCCGAAGGCTGTTACTGGCTTATGAAGATACCGCTCCAGTACTCCCCCACCAGTGGGTCGGTGGATAGGTGAACGCTTTTTGTTCAGGTGAGCGTGTGAGCTGTTGCTGTTGCGTTTAGTGAGAGTCTGGACAACCGTGGCTTCGCGTCAAATGGGTCTGTCGACTTTATTTATTGCTTCAAAGGTGGGTAGAAAACAAAACGACAGTTAAGAAAAAGTTGCATTTTTCTTACCTCCAGCCAAAGTCAAAATGTGGTTGTAGCTATCCGGAAGGGGATAGTTGTGAATCCGCAAATTTTAGATCCGCAGCCAAAGACCAGCAATGGTTTATAAAGATACTGCTCAGCACATATAATGAGATGGGCGATATATGGTGGTTGCATCTCATCTCGAAGGATAGAATCCGCAACTTTTGGATCCGCAGGCGAAGGCTGTTACTGGCTTATGAAGATAACGCTCCAGTACTTCCCCACCAGTGGGTCGGTGGATAGGTGAACGCTTTTTTGTTCAGGTGAGCGTGTGAGCTGCAGCGTTATGTTAGTGAGTCTGACGACTATGGCTGCTGCACCAAATGGGTCTGTCGACTTTATTTATTGCTCGTGCTGTGGGTAGAAAACACCACGACAGTTAAGAAAAAAAAGTTGCATTTTTCTTAATTCAGTCAAGGTCTAAAATGTGGTTGTAGCTTATCCGAAGGATAGAAACCGCAACTTTGGATCCGCAGCCAAAGACTGTTAATGGCTTATGAAGATACCGCTCCAGTACTCCCCCACCAGTGGGGCGGTGGATAGAAGAACGCTTTTTTTGTTCAGGCCAGCTGTGAGCTATTGCTGTTGCGTTTAGTGAGTCTGACGACTTTGGCTGCTTCGTCAAATGGGTCTTTCGACTTTATTTTTTTGCTCGTCCTGTGGGTAGAAAACACCACGACAGTTAAGAAAAAAAGTTGCTTTTTTCTTAAATAAGTCAAGGTCACCAATTTGGTTGTAGTTAATTCCAAGGATAGAACAAGAAATTTTTGGATCCGCAGCCAAATGCTGTTACTGGCTTATGAAGATACCGCTCCAGTAATCCCCCACCAGTGGGTCGGTGGATAGGTGAACGCTTTTTTGTTCAGGCGAGCGTGTGAGCTGTTGCTGTTGCGTTTAGTGAGTCTGACAACTGTGGCTGCTGCGTCAAATGGGTCTGTCGACTTTATTTATTGCTCGTGCTGTGGGTAGAAAACACCACGATAGTTAAGAAAAAAGTTGCATTTTTCTTAATTTCACCAATGTGGTTGTAGCTTATCCGAAGGATAGAACCTCGTTTAAACTTTGATCCGCAGCCGAAGTTGCCGTTACTGGCTTATGAAGATACCGCTACAATACTCCCCCACCAATGGGTCGGTGGATAGGTTAACGCTTTTATGTTCAAGCGAGCGTGTGAGCTGTTGCTGTTGCGTTTAGTGAGTCTGACGATTATGGCTGCTGCACCTAATGGGTCTGTCGACTTTATTTATTGCTCGTGCTGTGGGTAGAAAACTTCACGACAGTTAAGAAAAAAATTTGCATTTTTCTTAAATAATTCAAGGTCGTTTGGGTTGTAGCTATTCCGGATAAAAACCCGCAACTTTTGATCCGCAGCTGAATGCTTTTCTGGTTTATGAAGATCCTTTTTCCAGTACACCCCCACCAGGGGGTCGGGGGATAGGTGAACGTTTTTTGTTCAGGCGAGCGTGGAGCTGTTGCTGTTGCGTTTAGTGAGTCTGACAACTGTGGCTGCTGCGTCAAAGGGTTGTCGAATTTTTAGCTGTTGTGGGTAAAAAAGTTAGACACTTAAAAAAAAAAAGTTCTTTTTCTTAATTCTGCAAGGTCACCAATGGTTGTAGCTTATCCGAAGGATAGAACCCGCAACTTTTGGATCCGCAGCCGAAGGCTGTTACTGGCTTAGGAAGATACCGCTCCAGTGCTCCCCCACCAGTGGGTCGGTGGAGGGTGAACGCTTTTTTGTTCAGGCGAGCGTGTGAGCTGTAGCTGTTGCGTTTGTCGATAAATTACATCCATAAGAAGCGCATACAAACTTAAACCTCATTTTTTAATAATTTAATGCCAAAGGCATAACGCATGCGGCATACTTGGGATAACTCATCATGAGAGAACGACGAAAATCCCCCCTTCCAAAATCCAGTACAGTGCCCCACATGCCCATATTCTTTCTACCAAACCTTCATTTTAGAAAAGATAAATTCGGCTGCGTCACCTGGTTCAAATTCCACCAACACTTTTTTAATACGCGGGGGGGTATGGGCCCTACTCTTCCAACCAAACAAGGGGCAGAGTAGGGTTTGGGATGCCCCATCCGTTCACATTAAATTCGCCACCAAATTTATCCTCTCGTAGTGAATTAATTAATATTGGGTGTGTACAAAAATTTTTATTTTAAAGGGTTTCCCCCATTTAAATTAATATCCCTCTGTTTTTTAAAAAAATCGTCACGGGTCTGAGGAAAACCCCCTTTTTTCTATTTAGTGTTAATTCTTTTAAAAAGTTACTTGATCAGGGGGTAATTTAAAATACAGTTGACTTTTCCCTTAAAATACCCTGAAAGTTAAAACCAAAATAGTTTTTCCAAAAAAAAATTTCAATCTTTCATTATTTCTCCGAGCTATTCTCCATAACCAAATTTAAAATTGGCCCACGGTACAAGTTTAATAAATTAAGACGATAAATGGTACTTCGATCTTTTTTCGAGTAAATCTATCTCGAAATTAAATTTGCCTAAAGCTAGCCCTAATCGTTTCAAGCTGTTCTTATCAATCTCCCTTTGGTTTTGAGAGAAACGCATTGTTAGATCAACCCCGCCTTCCCACATCTGTTTTATTATTTTTTTTCCGAAATTAACGCCCTGCTATCATAGCCATTGTATGTTTTTTGAAAATTTTCACGATCCACTGTAACTGCTTTTCACCACCCGTTAACTTCACAATGGATTTTTCTCGCAGTTATTTCCACAAATCAAGATTTTGGGATTCATCATTCCTTTATCTTATAATTAAAAGAATCAGCTCCTTTTTTATCGGAATTTATTACCCTGTGCACACATGCGACTGTCCAAACTTTCTCATGCAATCGACCTTATTTCTTCCTTTTACCATCAAATTCTATCCACATTGATTTTTTTCCCTTCAACCTTAAACCTGTTCTTTTCTTTTTTTACCCCTTACTTCAGGCGGGGAAATAGTTCGTCCATCCTCACGGGGTTACAATTTCTTTCAAAATAAACAAGACGTGGCGTTCTCCACGCTTTTTTTAAACCCTACCTGGTTAATTAAGGGCCTACACTTTTTTAACCGGTTCCCCAATTTCTGCGGTACAGTTTCCTGACAAACAAAACATTTGCGAGATTGTTAATCCTATTCCCTGACTTCAATTCATTTCTTTTAATTTATTCGAGTTGAGCTTAGCTTTCTAACTCAAATTCCTAGCAGTCTAAGCTCCTCAAACTTTAGCAGTCTACGCTCCGAATTCTTTAATTTCCGTTCTACGTTCCTTAATTTCCTGTTTTTCACGTTTTTCCCACGTTCCTTTTTTTTCCCCTTTTCTCCAAAATACCTTCTAACAAAACATTTAGCTACTTCATCATTATAGTATTTTTCTTTGACAAATTCCTTCTTAAATTCCATCTTGGGTAAAAATAATATCAACTTCCACCCCTAATTTTTCAAAACTTCTATCAATACGTCTTTTCTTCTCTTAACAGAAACGCCATAATGCACTAATACACATAAAACCACATCTAAACTTAATCGTTAAAAAAATTATAAAAGACTCAAGGAAAAACAACAATACACTAGACTTAACTATATTTTACAAATATGCACAAACCAAAAACCAGCATAATAACCTACACAACACTGCCCTGACGCAACAGATCACTACTATATCCCAAAATTTACAAACCTATAACCTAAACAATATCCAACACAATATTGTCCCAACACTGCAAGTTTAACACGTATACTAAATTTTTACAAATCTAAAGCAAAATACTTATCGAAATTTATACACTTCATACAAAGTTAAAAATCTTCCTAGTCTCTTTTGATTACTAACTTTCCCTATTTTTTATTTTCCCTTATCTAAAAATTTTACATACAAAAAAAAAACTTTTGCCCCCCAAAAAAATTCTCAAAGAAAAAGAATCATTTTTAAAATTTGTAGACGAAGACATGGGGAAAACAGGAACTTTTAACAAAGACTTCAAAACTGCACCCCACAAAACAGGCAGGAACTCATGACGTCCAGGGGAACTTTTAAAAAACGTCCATCAAAAAAAACGGTCAAGCAGGCCCCCTTAAACCGTTACATCACGGGAACGGGGAAATTGTACCCGGGCTCTTCATACAGCGGGGGACCCCGGGAAAAACATCTCAAGCAGACATCCAAGAATTAGCGCATTAAACCGTCTCATCACTTTCGCACACGGCCGGCTTTTTTTTCTATTTTCACTAAAATAAGGATTGGGGCATCTATTTATAAATGCGATCTACACCTCCCCCCAATTTAATATATATATATATATATGAAGTCGTGAGTAGATAACAAACACAGAAAAATCGTTACAGCCTCATTTTTTAAATTTAAAAAGTATTTATTTTCTTAAGAAATAAATATGAAGTAAAAAGTCCAAAAATATTGGGCCCGGTTTTCAGCCTACTCACGGGGGTTCCATCTTTTTTTCCCGAAAAGCCTCCCCCTTTTCCCCCCCGTTATCCTTTTTTTTCCCCCCGTTCCTCCCCAAACCCTTTTCCGGGCCTTCCCCCCCCGGGCCCCCGCCTTCCCAAAAAAAGGGGGCCCCAAAGCCCTCTTCCCTTGGGGGCCCGCGCCCTTTGTGCAAACCGGCCATTTGCCCCAAAAATTCCCGGCCGCCGGGGGGCTTTTTATCAATTTTTAACCCCTTTTTAACCCCGTTCTTTTCCTTCCTTCCCCCGGGCCACGCAGGCTTATAAGGCTTTTTCCGCGGGGGCCTTTCCCCCTTTGCCTTATCCCCCTTGGGGTTTTCCCTCGAAAAAAAAGACCAGGCCCGTACCCCCCATTTACGTCCACACCGTTTGGAACCCAAAAAAAAAATAAATGGAGGGTGAGGTTCACCCCAAGCGAAGACGTCACAACCCCCATCGGTCTATAAGGACTTGAAAAGGCTCCACGTTAGTGAAAAAATAATTTGGGTTTCCATGAATTGTAAAAGGTCTATGGTAGTAATTTTCATTAAACAGATCGTGACTTTAATCTTTAAAATAAATTTGATCTTTTGAAAACCAGATTTTACCAATTTAATTATCCTAACTAAATTTAGTAACTGATTTATTTACTAAATTTAGGGAGGTTAATTTGTGGTTACTAGGTGACAGCATAAATTTTACTAACAAGGGGAGGACACGACCAAGGAAATTCATTTGGGATCGAGACTGGGTGTAATAGTAGTACTTCTATAGGGTGTTCAACCCTCAATGTAATTCCGCCGAATGACCAGTCAATTCGGAGAAATTAGCCTTCGAAATTCATGCTTAGCTTTTATACAATTAAATTTTAATTTTTCGCAACGAGTTCATAGCTTGATTGGTATATAGACTGCTTACTATGCGCGAGGTCAGGGTTCGATTCCACTCGGTCAATTTTTTTCTGCAATTCATTTAATTATTTTTAAAATTAAATAAATTTATTTATGAAAGGTTTATTAAATATTAAATGATATTTTATGTAATTATATTTTGTATTTTATAAAGTAAAAAAATTAAAAATATATAACTTAAATTATTTATTAGTATAATTATTTAAAATTATTATTAATTAAGAATATATTTAAAATTATTATTAATTCAAAATATATTTAAAATTATTATTAATTCAAAAATATTTAAAATTATTAAATAAAAATATTTAAAATAATTATTAATAAAAATTATTAATAATTAAAATTAGTAGATACTTATTATTTATTATAATTAATAAATTAATTACTATTTATTGTAATTAATTAATTATTATTAAGCATTAGTATTAATGCGAAATATTATTCATTTTTTATTAAAATTATTGTTTATTATTAAAATTATGATTTATTATTGAAATTATTATTATTATGTTATTAAAATTATTTAAATAAATCTATTAAAATTATTTAAATAAACTTTTTGAAATTAAATAAATTTATTTGAAAAGGACTTACTAAATATTTATAACATTATAAATAATCAAATTAATAATATATAAAAAAGATATATATATTTTTATTATATTAATTATAAAATAATTAATTCAATAATAATAACAATATATTTTATAAATTTTTTATATTATACATAATTTTTCATTTATAGTATATTGTATTTCACATTATAAAACTATTTATAACTAATTTTTATGTAAAATATATATTTTAATATTTACCATATATATTATTTATTAATATAAAATAAATTTATAAAATTTCATATAATTATTTATATATAATTACAGTAATTTTTTTACTTTATAAAATACAAAATAATTACATAAAATATCATCTAATATTTAATAAACATTTCATAAATATATTTATTTAATTTTACAAATAATTAAATGAATTGAAGAAAAAAAATTGACAGAGTAGAATCGAATCCTGACCTCTCGGATAGCAATTAGACGATTTACCAATCAAGCTACGAGCTTGCTGTGGAAAGTTAAAATTTAACTGTATAAATGATAAAGCATGAATTTGAAAGGCTGATTTCCCCGAATTGACTAGCCATTCGGCGGAATTACATTGAGGGTTGAACACCCTAAAAGATTACTACTATTACACCAAATCTCGATTCCAAATGAATTTTCTTAGTCGTGCCCTCTCTTTGTAAGACAAGGACCATTTTAGCATTTCTTTCCAAAATTAAGCTAAGGAAGTATAATATTGGCTGTCGCGAAATTTCTCGATTTGTCGCAGGCAATCTGTCAGAACAATTTAACCTACGTTCAACATTTAAATGTCCTTTACTCAGATTTTGAAACTAGATTTGAGATAGCTTCTTTATCACAATGCACACAATGAATTCATACAGCAGCATTGAGGGAAAACAATGTCGTAATAGAATAATAACTGATCAGAATAGGCTCCAACGAATTTCTTAAAATAAAGTTTAGAAACGTATGTCGGCAACATTGGCTTTAAAAAGACATACCTGTTATTTGTCGCGAAATATGGAATATTGTGAGAAACTTTTTGATTTCTTTTCTTAATGAGGGGGAGTTTCAGTAAGTTTGTCTGTCTCAAAAAAAAAAAGAGAGAGAAACTGGACATTTGCTAACAAAGAAGTTCTAGGGTTAAACTAGACTAGATTGATATTAAATGTTGAAAACTTATTATTCAAACATATAAGCAGTGCGGCAAATAAGTTTTAAAACTGTGTCCGTAAAATGAAGTAAAAACAAGAAATGAATTCCTGTTTGGCTTTTTGATTCAAAATAAGACCCTCCGGCTTCAATGCACTGGTTACAGCGATTTATTAAGGAATCGAACGCCTGTTGTAAATCACTTTGTGGAGTGGCCTGCAAATCATGCTTCGAAGCTACTTGTAAGGTCAAAATATCCTCTAAATAGCACCCTTTTCATTTCATTTTAAGTTTTGGGCATAAGAAGTAGTCACAAGGTGCTAAATCAGGTGAATACCGAGGACGGTTGAACACACAGACATTTTTTGCTAAAAATCGACGAACAACAAGGGAGGTGTGACTGAGTGCATTGACGTGTAACAAACACCAACTGCTTTCAGTCCGATAACCTGGACGAATGCGACGAATTCTGACCATCAAACGCTTTAAAACAGCTAAGTAGTATTGACCTGTAATTGTTTGTCCAGTTGGAAAAATTTACTTGTGGATAATACGCCTTGTATCAAAGAATGTAATAAGCATTGTTTGACTTTGGATAGAATTTTCCTTGTTGTTTTGGCTTGCGGTGAATTTTCTGACTTTCATTCAGCATTTTCTCGCTTTGTTTCAGGGTCATATTGGAAACACCAGGTTTCATCACCTCTAACAATGGATTTCAAGAAGTTTGGATCGTTTTCAGCAGCAAAAATGGTGTCTCTGCAATGTGCACTTCTCATTGCTTTTTGTTCAAGGGATAATGTGTGTGGAACAAATTTAGAACACACTTTTGTTTTGCACAAATTTTCATACAGGATGGTTCGAACTGTTTCTTTGTGGATGTTTAAAGAGTCTGCCATCATTCTTAAAGACGCACAGCGATCGTTTTCCATGAAATTTCGTACTTTCAGAATAATTTTAAGTGTTCTAGATCAGTGCTCCGCAACCTTTTTATCGCTGCGGACCGGCCAACGTTTGTTAATTTTACCGCGGCCCGCTGAGGTGAAAACGTTGATAGTTTATATTTTAGACTTTTTTGATTTAATAATTTTAATTCAATTGTATTTAATCGTGGCATTACTATAAAATATAGCTACACCAAAAAATGAATATAAAGGGATTTAACAAGGAATATAAAGTGATTTTCATAAAAAAAGCAGCTCAAATCAAAGAAAACATACTACAGTAAACAATTTAATGTTTCTTGTGCGGCCCGGTACCATTTGATCCACGGACCGGTACCGGTCCGCGGACTGGGGGTTGCGGAACACTGTTCTAGATGAAACAGGTCTTCCACTACGCGGATCATCTTCTACCGTATTTCTTCAATCCAAAAAGTGTTTTTGCCACACAAAAACGTTTGATTTACTTAAACAACAGTCACCGTAACCTTGTTTAACGAGTTGGTATGTTTCCGGAGCACTTTTACCAAGTTTTGCATGAAATTTGATTACAGCTCTTTGTTCCAACAAAAAAAATAAACGCTAAAAAAATTCAATTCTGTAATAAACGCTCGTCTTCTCGTAACTACTTAGCTAACTAAGCACAACTTGTTGGTAGTGTGCCATCAGATCATGGACATTATGACGCATGCGCATTTGCAGTCATGGTGTCATTACAGCCTGCGCTCTGGGATGTGTCTTAAAACTTATTCGCCGTACTGTGTATAGCAGATTCCTTCCTCTCATTAAAAGCATTTATTTGTTGTTCAGTTATTTTATGTATTAATTTCATTTTAATTTAATTCATTAGCATGTGCTCTTAAGTTTTAAACACTATACTTAACTACAAGTTAAATTTAATTCTTTTAAATTAAGTAGTAGTACATGCTGTTAAAAAGATATTTAATTTGATAAATTTGCAAAAATTCAATATTAGGGAAGCAGGGTCTATACCCGAAAATGAAAAACATGGCAAGGGGTCTATGAGGCAAAAAAGTTTGGGAACCTATGGTTTAGATGAACTAGCCTACCGCTCTTTCCAGGGTAAACAACTACGGTCTGTAAAACGTCAATTCAACCTTTAATCTGGCTGGCTCTGGCTTAGGCAATGCTCCGCTGGTCTCGGACCCACTTTTGTCTTATCTACACCGGCACTGTTAGGCCAACTCCCAGAATGAAGACTCCTCTTCTAGACTTTATCTCACTTCACTTAGCTTACTTAGCGCTCAGAGCTTCACTTAGCGATCCTCGCGAAAGCTAACCTTTCAATATATATGATTCCTAATTTGCATAAACACGCTCTCTTCTTGGGTTGGTTGGAAAGAATTGCCATTCAGGCCCCAAAGAAATCCCAAGAGGACAATTAGCGTAAATACCGATAAAGCCCTGTCACATTCTGTGTAATATACTACGAAAAATAGTTTATGATAGTAATTTTGGATGTTAAAATAATATGTACGACTATGCTAACAAAATGTTAATTAATTAATACAAATAGTAATTAATTACAAATTTATATGTATGTATTACAAGAATACATTTAATCCGAAATTTGAAATTGATGGTTTTTGATAATATCATTTATACTGGGTAATAAAAATGATAATGATGCTCTCATTTCGTCATCTACATTTAAAAGTCTCGATCTTTTTCAACTTTACAAATTCGAATTCACTCAAATAAGATGTAGAACATTGTAACAATATTTGTAAAGCTTTTTCGGCTAATATGAGATAATCGCTGCTACTTTTAATATAAAATGAATTCATCAACTCTTCCGAATGTTTTGAAATTAAATCACGATTATTACAGAGCAAAATTAGTTTTCCTCTTCATCTAAAGTTAGTTCATATACAAATATATCCGTACACAAATGGATTACGAACCTAATCAATTTTTTTTATATCCATCTATCCACGAAAGAATAAGTTAAGTATACCATTAATTTATTTTTCAAAATGGCCGAATGATTCGATTCCGGATTTTATTTTTTCTCAGAGTATAACTAATACAGTAGAACGTCGTTTATCCGAATGTTTATTATCCGGACACTGCAGCTCAAAGGAATCAGAGACCTTGCAGCGAAAAAACGAAGGTGTACAACGGTTGGTACAGCCAAAAATAAGTGATTGTTTTTACAATAAAGGTAAAATTACAACATTTTTCTTCAAGCACGTTTCCCGCTTGTGATGATTTTCAGTATTCGTATAGTGTCCAGTTTCATATACTGCATGGATCGCATTCGGTTATCCGAACGGTGTCCGGTCCACTTGATTCGGATAAACGACGTTCTATTGTAATTTTGGTGGCACACAGAAGTGTCATGGCACAGTGGTTGAGAATCACTGGTTTAAAGTCACATAGCCGTAGTTTTACACGAAAATATGATTAGTATAAACTAAACTAACCCCATGTAGTTCAGTGAAAAGCAGTAGAAGTGCGAAGAGCAGAATTTATACTCAGTGTGTTCGTTTTTCCAAAATAATTTTGCTGTTACTGTATGAGTATTTAATAAATTTTAAAATGTCAATTTTTGTTGATTAAGATAGATCAGGGGTCGGTGATCTGTGGCGCGCGTGTCACACCTCTCTAAGAAGTTATGAAATACAGTTAAATCGGTTTTTGTCTCTCCTCTCTATGCTTCACGAATTTTTATTTAATGCTATCTGTTTCTATCAATTCTTTATCATAAAAAAGGAGTCTGCTGAATCTTCTAGGGAGTAATTTGTGTAATTTATATGGAAAAAAAAATAGATCTATTTAAATATGGCTCATTCTTAGCGTTAAATATTCAATTAAAATCAAAACGATTGATAATGCTTGTAAAATAAATTATCACTCATTGCTGCGTCGTGAAAAAAAGTAGAATTATTGAAAACAAAATTTTACTATGTACGAGATGAAAATATCTCTATATAAATAAGGTGACCAACCGTCCTCCTTTTATAGGTTCTGCCCTTTCTCATAAAGTGTCTTCTCCTTTCCAATATTTTAAAATTGATCCGTTAATCTCTATTCAGAGATGAACCAAACATGTTTCAAAAATGTCGAAAAATGGTCTGAATCAAATATCACAGGAAATTACAGTTTTCGATGGTGTTTTTGACTTCATCGCAAGTAAATTGGGCAGATATAGAAAATTGTGTTGAGTTTTTATCGAAAGAAATGCCTGATATTAAAATCGATGACAATTGTCAATTACAAGAAATTAGAAAACCGAATGTATAGCTTAATTCTAATAAATTGGAACAATGAGGTTGATTCATGTGACGTCATAGTCACATGATAGTGAAAGCCACGTGATTCTAACCAAAAACTCATTTGACGTCATAGTCACACGATAAAAACTATCTTGTGTTTCCAACTAATCAGATCACGCGCTCCGGTGTTGCCAAGTTTTGCTCTTTGCAGAAACTTTCTTTTAAAAAGTACATATGTATACAAAATACATTTTATTTAAAAGTATAAGCATAAATTACGACTTTTTTTTAATTTAAAAAAATCTTTTTGAAGAAATTTTTTTCCTCTCTTAACATTTAAACATCTTTAACCAAATATGAAATTTTATCTGAGTTTTACAAATAGAACAACAAGTACAATTAGTTTAATGTTTGTTTTGAATTCAATGGAAAACACGTGTTTGTTTTTATCATGTGACTTCATGAATCAAGCCTATTGGTTAATCATCATGCTGAAATTGATAAAAGATGGGGGGAAATACTTGACCATTTCAAAAAGGAACACTTTCCATATGATAATTTAATCATTCTTGTTGAATTTACGTTGTGATGACCTTGAACTAATGCAGGAATTGAAAGAGTTTTTTCGGTTGGTAATGATTTTTGGACAAGTGAGAAATCAAAATTGAATGTTGATACTTCAGCTGTAGCACTTACTAGCTCAATATATAAAGGATTTTTTTTTGCTCCGAAATTTCTGGTATCGGATCATGGCTGGCTTGTCACGAGTTCGAACCCAGTACCACTAAAGACCCACAGTGTAGGGCAGCGATGCACGTTAAATCTGTCGAGAGCTGAAACGTCCTCCCGTTGGTGTGGTAGTTAGGAGAGAGGGGTGCCAGCTTAGGTGTCGACCACGTCACTTGACCATGGTTCAAAATTACGTGGTCTGTCGCCAAAAGTCCTCGTGTAGCTGAACAGTGCGACGTTAATATTCAGTCAATCAATCAATCCCATTGGTGTGGTGTGGTAGTTAGGAGAAGGGGATGCCAGCTCAGGTGTCGTCCTCGCCACTTGACCATGGTTCAAAATGACGAGGTCCGTCACCAAAAGCCCTCGTGTAGCTGAACAGTGGGACATTAATATTCATTCACTTGCTCCGAAATTTCCGATGAATTAGAAAACAAAATATTGACAAAAAAATTCAATAGGAAAATACTTGTTTAAGTAAATAATTAAAAGTAATGCAAGCGTAATTATCGTATTTTTATTTGAATTAATAAATTGTTTCATATTCACTGGCCTCCAAAAGTTAAGGAACAAATGGTTTTTTGAGCCTTATTTGCAAATGAATGAATGTAGAAACACCAAATTTGGATGACATGTGCACAAAACAGTTATGTATTGACTGCAAGATAGAAGTTTACATAACAAAAATTCAAAAATGACTTACAACAAAAAAAGGCAATCTCGCTGGAAAAAAATCCTTTCTTGGAAAAAATAATAATCGCAGTTTTATGTGGTAAAATGTAATAGAAACATAACAAAAATGGGTTTTAATAAAGGATATGCCCACCCCGAGCTTGAATGTGTTGGCGGTATCTAATTTCCATGCTGTCAATTAAGTTGTCGGTTACTGAAATGGGAAGTTTTGGTCGGAGTAAGCTTTGTTCCAGCTCTTCTGAAGACCTTGGAGGAGGACTTAAAGCAGCAAACCTGTCTACCAAGATGTCGTAAAGATGCTCTATCGTATTAAAGTCTGGAGTACGAGCTCCACAAAAACCCTTAAAATATTCCTCTACAGTTACAGCTCGGTGAGGTTGCATCCATCAGAATGAAGTCATATGGATCTCACACCAGTCAGAGGAGCACATGCAGGTTATTCCTCCGTCATTGTGTCTTTCCACAGTGTTGGATGTCCTTCAGACGCTCTCCAGTGTGAAGTCTGTAAAGTGTAGAGAAGCCCATCGCTGTCTGGTCCAGGAATAAGCGGACCACTGGTCACCTGGCATAGAGACCTGATTCTTCTCCCTGATGCCACAGAGTGGTCTGCAAAAAGTTGCGGCACAGAAATCCTTCGGGCCGAAAGAGAGATAAAACGGTCTCCTGCAGGTGTTGTAGCTCGTGGTCGGCCTGGAACATGTCTTCTGATGCTTCGGTTTGATATGGATTCTAGAGACGGTGGACCAGACACATTAAGACGCCTGTGACAACTCCATTTCCATCCATCCGACCGCCCTCCACCTTAACAAATCGGGCTTCTCTCAGACATTGCAAGACCCCACTGCCTATTGTCAACAAATCTGCAAACAAAAGTTGTAAATCAACAAAAGTTACACGCGTATTTATGAAAGCCTGATATATACATATTTTTCTCTCACTCATATATATCGGTTCTTTCCTATTAAAAAAGGTGATATATATAAAGTATAAATTTTATTGTTACTGTCATTTTTTTACGGTGAGCTTCGAAAAACGTGTTGTTCCTTAACTTTTGGAGGCCTTTTTACGTTGTAACTCTTTTCATAGTAGAAAAACTGATCACTTTAATATAAAAGATAACTGTATCGATACATCAAAACAGCTACTTTAAATTGCTATACGTCATTGTCGGAGCGATTTAATTGCTTGAAGAAAATTTCATGTGTTCTGCTTTGCCCCTTTTAAATCTTCGTATATATGAGAACCAATTTTTCTCATATCAAAAATATTTTGAGTTGACAAAGAAGTTGTTGAACAACAAAAACTTGAGATTCATGAGTGTCAAATTGAAAGTGTATATTCTTGGTATTGCACTATTAAGAAGAGCTTTGATTCACGTTAAAATTTTGATTTTTTCTTTTTTAACTATATTGAAGGAATGCTTATATTTTATGTGTTATTTATTTCTTATTTTAATAAATATTCTTAAAAATATATGACCAATTTTAATTTTTTATATTCAAGGAATAGTTATATTTTACGTTGCTTATTTTTATACTAATAAATATCTTTAACTGATGCATAATTAATATGTTATCCGTTTTCTTTGAAAGTAGTGCAAGTCCATTTTTTACAGAATTTTAACACTGAATGCAATCTATGAGCATGAACAGTTCCTCAAAAAATCCTGCAGCTGTGGTAGCCCATTGGTCAAGGTATCGGAGCCCAGTACCACTAAAGACCCGCCGTGTAGGGCAGCGATGCACGCTAAATCTGTAGAGAGCCGAAACATCCTCCCGTTGGTGTGGTAGTTAAGAGAGGGGGTGCCAGCTCAAGTGTCGTCCACGTCACTTGACCATGGTTCAAAATTACGTGGTCCGTCGCCAAAAGTCCTCGTGTAGCTGAACAGTGCGACGTTAATACTCACTCACCCGGCCCCAGCTAAAAATAATTTTTATCTATTCATATGAGAAATCGTATCCCGAGTTTGAGATATTACGGTATCAGGAATTCCAAAATACTCCCCTCCCCCCACCATCTTGTTGAAAATATCTTCACGGCATTGGCACCAAGCAATTATTTATTAACAATTCAGGGCAAATTCTAACCAGTTCACCATTCTTGTATCATGCTCCTTTGGATTTTGTCGATTTTCGGGAACAAAACACAGTAAAAAACTAATTATTCAATAAATAATTAGCATTAATTAATAAAATTAATCATTAATAACAAATACGTAACTAAATTTTAAGTACTATATACTTAGAATTATAATCAATCGAACCCCCTTGTGTGCGCTACTGTTGTACATACATACATTATGTACACTCCTTTTAAAAAACAATGGAATTTCCTTTAAAAAGCTTAGATTTAATTTTATAATTGTGACACTGATTAACTAAAATGAATATTAAAAATAAGTTATATTCAACTGTTGTGCAGGTTTCAAGAAGTATTTCAACTTAATGGTAATTCGAATATTATAAAACTATTACTTCAGTAATTACATTAGTTTTAATGATCTAAAAATAATATTTTGATTTGGCTAAAAAATTAGCTTTGATAACTTTATCATCATATTTAATGGATTATGATGATCAAAGAATTTTTAAAATTCATGTGATAAATATTACTTATCTTAAAAAATAAGTTCAAGCAATTAAGTAAGTACTTAAAAAGTTACATTTGACAGATCTATTTCAATAATATTTGTCTTTTCACATTCTCACAAGTAATCTTGGTACTACAAAGAGATCAAAGTAGATGTCACTGTAGAATTCTCGGCCACAATCTTTTGTTATTGCTGTTCTGTATTCAAATCAGAAATTATTGTCCACAAAGAGACTTTAAAATCTACTACAACTTTAAGAAAAGATATCTACAAGTGTAACCAAAAATAAGAATGTCAATCAGTACCTTATAATCATATATCCTTGAATCATAGACAAAATTAGCTAATAAAATAGCATTTTTTTCCTGAATTTGCACTTATGATCTGTCTTCCAGCACAGAATATCTTCAGTCATCGGAACAAACGGTATGAAACAAATCCAACCTGAGAAAGAAAGACCGCTAACTGATCCCTTCAACATATAGTTAGCTTGCTGCTTCTGAGATTTTGTTTCTATATAAATAAATATTCAAAACACTATGCAATATGTTCATAACATAAAGGCTAATGTGATATCTTGCTTAGAGCATGAGTTTTGTTCTGGAAAATATAATATAAATTAATAGTTCTACAGTCATACCAAAATCTTACAATGCAAAAAAAGAAACACTATATAATTTAAAATTATATATCAATTTATTTCAAATTAATTTTGCAATGGATGTACTAGTACAATATTTTAGTCACTCTTCTACCTATGAGGAAATTTATGTACACAGTCTTCAAACAAAAATATTTCTCAAACATAAGCTTCATCATCATCTTTCCCATATCTGCACCTCATATTTCTTTTAATTCTGAAAGAAAAAAAAATCTGTAATTAAAATAATATTTTGATATATAAAGAAAGTATACAATTATATTTGTTTTAAAAATAATCTACAACAATTATTGCATATAGCTTGCAAAAATATAAGGGAATTAAAAATTAATTAACATGTATTTTTTTAAAAAAACATATGTATTAATGATATGCATATTGTAAGGAAAAGGAAGTTATACAATAAAAAAATCTCTGACAAATAAATTCAAACAAATACTTTGCACAAAACAAGCACAAATTTTCTTAATTCAATTCCAGCATTCTGTTCAATTAAGGGGTTTCTTTATAAAGTGAAGCTTAAAATTTTGCTTGTCATTCCTATGGAAATATTTAATCTTAGAGGGGAGAGAGTAAATTAAATTTGGTTTTACACTTTTCTGCCCAAAGATGCTGTATATGTCTTCCCTTGGATATGCTACTCTTCTTCCCCCTTGACTTTTAGTTGAAACCCGAAATTCAAAAGGTTCTGCATATATGTAGGGGAGACCTGTGTACCTAGGGCCACTTTTTTTCAATGCACGAAAACAGAGCCACTGGCCTCTTTAAAAAATGTGAAACTGATGTGCTTTCATCATTATACTAACTACCATGCAATAGGAGTTAATGTAAGTACTTAAAATAATAAATTCTGTGAAATAAAAGGTTTTTAAAAAAAATTCAAAAATGGCCCTAGGTACAATGACATCACTGTACCTAGGGCCAGCAGCTGCTGTGTACCTAGGGCCCTTTCCCTAAAACTTAGGTTTCGCTCTGTAATCAATAATAGAAAACAAACATACACAATACGAATTTAATAAACACTAATATTAGCTAACATATTGATTTATCATGCAACTATTTAATTTGCAATGCGCCAAGTTATTAACGAATTACACGTATTTTCATTCAACATTACAATTTAAAAAACTGATTACAAAAGTGAGCTGCATACATTGTTGTTCTGAAGCACCAACAGATTGTGGTTTGGGCAATTTGAGCACTATATTTCTGTTGTCACAATGTTTCTTCTTTGTCATAAAGAAACTTATTTGAACGAACAATATTCTTCAGAAATTTACCACTATATATAGTGTTCTTTAACATCTATTATTTCTGCCACATAAAAATGTTCAGTTATTTTGCCTTGTATTTTTGTTAAACAAAATCCCCCTTTTTCTAATAGTAGTATTTCATACATCAGCTCCTGTAGAATTTGCATCATCAATGGAATGAGAGAATCTTCAATATCTGATAATTATTTCAGGCGCGAAGTTGCCTTAATTTCAAAACTCAGGTTTTTTACATAAAGTTTCTTTTTCTTTCTTTGAAATTTTAATAGCATGATATTTTGATTTCTTCCTTTTCTGGAGTGTCAGTCAAGATTCTATCTCTCCCTGGTTTTCGGCCACCCTGTTGGATTTACTTCGAGAATTATGCTTATTAGAAATTACTTGTAATTATTTCTGTTTTTATAATTATAAAAGAATTTTTTATTAAATGAATTCTATGTTTGTGTAAACAAAAAAATGATAATCCTGAATAATAACAATAATGGTAGCAAAACATATTTTTTATAAATCAAGCATATTGAAAGTTTCAGAAAATATGGCTAATTCCTCTCATTTAAATAACATCCAATTATAGTAAAAAACTTGACTAAATCAAAATGGTTCAGATAATTAAGGCCACTTTTTCTCCCTTATATTATGTAAAAACTTGTTTTAATAAAATAATAACAAAGAATATTAATTGCATTGTACCTAGGGCCACGCCCTACAAGACTAGGTAATTTCATACAAATGTCTTCTGCAGAAAACCCAGATGGAGTAGGGATTTATTTAAAATCTAATATAAAATTTAAAGTTACAAAACAAAATTATGTACTAGAATTCAAAGAAAAATATTTGACTTATCTTTGTACAACAATAAAAAAGAGATGAACTGCAAAATTTTTACTTTCCTTTAGACCATGTAAAACTATTTTATTTATGTGTGGAATCCAAACCGAAATCTTCCAAAAAGGTGGAATTCTTAAAAATGGCGGGGTTTTTATGGCGTGGTGTCTAGGGGTTTTTAAGGTGTATTAGTTAATTTTGAAATAAAATAGACAACATAGTTCAAGAAAGAAACTAAGGAAAATCCAACAATTTATTAAGAATTATATAGGGAGAGTATTTACATGGGGAATATTTCAAAAGAATAGGAAAGTTAGATAAGCAATATTTCTGAAGAATAGGAAAGTTAGATCACATTACTTTAAGGGAGGGGTAATTGAGATTAAATAGAACTCATTATGGTGCTATTAAGACTTACCGCCTGGCGCGGACGAATGATAGAACTCATTATGGTGCTATTAAGATTTACCGCCTGGCGCGGACGAATGTGCGCTAACGCGCGAAACACGACTTCTCTCGATGGGTGTTAGTGGGCCTCTTGGCGAAAAGGTTCATGTCGGCGTTTTAAAAGGGACGCTAGATGGCGTTGATGAATACTGTTTTGATTAGAATTGCCGACCTCTCGGTAAAGGATATGATCTAACTTTTACAAATGGGACATCCTACAAAATCACTGGATTCAGCTATAACCATAAATTTTATATGAATGTTTATGCACAAATCCAAAAATATTGTTCTTATAATAATAAAATATATAGATGAAAAGATGCATACCCGATATTTACAATTCCGGATCTAAAATAAAACATAAAAATACCAAAATATTCTATAAGTACTGCGATCAAATTAACTAAATACCAAATCACAAAAAAAAAAAAAAAATCCTTCGAATAGGTCGAAAGGTAAAGAATAATACGAAAATATAATAATTGTTACAAACGAATATAAGATAATTATTGAAACGAGTTTTACCACATAATAGCAATTAATTTCGAAAAGGATATAATATGAGAAAGACAAATATAATACTACTATTCAAAAATTTAATTTGTATAAAATATTTCATTAAATCAGTTGAGGTGGTGGTGGAGTTCAGTCCTTCTCGTGATGACCAACCTTTTTCCACTTCATATATCTATCTCTAGAATTCACTCTTTTAGTTATTTTATAAGGACCTATAAAAAGAACTTTTGGTCTTAGTTTTAGTCCAGTTCCAAATTGAGTCCTTTTGATGGCTACTAGATCGCCTTCTTTGTACATTGAGCTATCTTCTTCTTTGTTGTGTCTTTCGGTTCTCAGATTGTATGGTTTCGATGTTCTTTTGGCGTCAGCCCTAGAAATTCACTTCTTGTTCTTGTAGTTCTTCCGCTATTTTCTTCTAGTAGTAGGTTCTCGATTCGACGTCCTCCTTTTGTTACGCATTTTGGTTCCTATTAAAAGTTTAAATGGTGTCCATTTTGTGCTTCGACATATAGTGCTGTTTAGTATCTTTGTAATCTGTCGACGTATTTGTACCATTTCTTTGAGTCGCCCAACGATAGCTTGGTAAGGACTGGAATCAAAGTTCGGTGTAATTCGTTCAACTTGTCCGTTTCCTCTAGGAATGCCTGTTGCTATTTGTAGATGTTGAATTTTCTTCAGTACAGTAGTCGTTGAACAATTTGAAGTGAACTCTGAACCTCTGTCAGTTATGACTCTTACACAGGTTGCCAAAGGTTTTCTGTTGTAGTTTTAACTTTTCCAAGGCATTTTCAGCAGACAATACAGTTTTAACAGGATATGTTGCAAATTTGGTAAACGCGTCTACCACGGTCAAAACGTGTTGATAACTTTTATTTGTGGAAGGTAAAGGGCCAATGAAGTCAACATGATACGTACCTTAGAGTGGATGCTTCTTACTTTGGAAATAGGATTCAAAACCCCTTCTTTTTTGCCTGTTTTCTTATTAGCTAAGATACATGGGACACAATTAACTATTACTTTTTTAACGACGTTGGTTAAGTTTGAATAAAAATTTGTTTTACAATTTCTTCTGTTTTCGCTACTGAGAAATGACCATTTTCGTGAATTTAAACTCTTAATTAGTTCTGCTTCCATTGATTTAGGAGTTACGATTAATTCTCGACCATTTAAGTATTTGTAGAGTATACCGTCTGTTCAAAAAAATTCTTCTGATTCTGCTTCTAGAAGCGACTTACCGTTTGGATGCTATCGTCTTCTTTGTGCTTTTTTCACTTTTAGTTAATGTATCGTTACAGATTATCATTAGTGGATATCGACTTAGAGCATCAACATGTTTCATTCGACTTCCAGCTCTATGCTCTATTTCTCAAAAATCAAATTCTTTCTAATTGAGTGCCCATCTGGCTATACGAGTAATTAGATCTTTTTTATGCATGGTCTTCTGGAAATGCTGAACAGTTGGGGTTACATAATTTTAAAAATGTTGTCCTAAAAGATAAACAATTTGTACTTTTAATGCGTTGATAATTGCGAGTACCTCTAGTTCGTATTACCATACTTTTCTTCTGTTGTATTTGTCTTTTTCGACATGTAGTAAACCGGATAACTTTCCATCTTCGGTTTTGTAATAGAATTGCGCCGTATCCTTGTTTACAAGTGTCAGTATGCAGTTCTCGTGTTCTTTCCATATTTGTAGATATGCAAGAGTGGGCCTTCGGACATAATATTCTTTTGTTAAATGCTGCTTTTGTAGAGTCCCAAAAAACAGTGCTGATTTTTCTTTGTTAAATCGCTAAGTGGTTTAGCTATCGCTGAATAGTCCTGATATATTTGCGGAAAATAACCGGTTGGCCAAGAAAACTTTGGACTTGTTTTTATTGTTGCTGGTTCGCTGGGGAATTTTTGGACAGCTTGTGTCTTCGCAGTAGACAGTTTTAATAGTTCCATTTTCTCCACAACGTGACCTAGAAATTGATTGTCGTTTTAAGAATTTATACTTTTGAATTTAATTTCTAAACCGTACTTTTAGCGACTTCGAAAACAGTTTAAAAGTTTTTCTAGACCTTCCTTTTCGTCTTTCGCTGAATTACGAGATCATTCTAAATAACTTGATTACAATCTTTCCGTGTAAGACCCTAAATATACTTGAAACATAGCGTTGGTGTACCCTTTGACTTGTGCTCAGTCCAAAAGGAACTTTGTTGAATTCAAATTGCCTGTCTGGGACGATAAAGGACGTATACTTTCTGCAATCTCGTCAACATCAACGTGGAAAAAGCCATTACGTAAATCTAATGTAGAATATATACCTTTGTTTTGCAAAGTGTCCAAAAACATTCGATGAGAAGCTAGTAATTTATCTTTTCACTAGCTTCTGGTTCGCTAAACTTTCTGTAGTCAATAATACACATTCTCGACGATCCATCTTTCTTTTTACTATTACGATCGGACTTGTATATTCCGATGAACTCGGGCGTATAATCCCTCTTTGAGCCAATCTTCTATTTGCTCCATTATTTACCTCTTTTGTCTTTCGGTGAATGCTAGTCGACGAGGTGGTTGTTGACAGACTGGTTCTTCGTCTTTCAGAATAATTCTCATTGTGGACGTCGGTAGATGCTATTTTTCTGGCTTATAATCTTGTATTAACTCTCGAGTTCCTTCTAATTTAAGTACCTTTCAACATGACGCAGGTCTAGTTTTTCTTGGAAGATTTTCAGCAGATATTTGCATAATTTGCATAAGTGCTTGATTTTTCATATTTGTTGAATTCTCCTAAATTCCCCTTCGTGAAACTTTATCGATGCTTGTTCTAAAAAAGGTCTAACCCAATAACTGCTTCGCATTTTAATTTATCAGCAGGTACAACATGCCAAGTCAATGAGTAGTTTTCATTGTCAATTTCAAATTCATGTTCAAAGGAACCGATAGTTGTCACCTGTGCTTCGCCGATACCTGTGAGAAGTATTTTTATTCTTTGATAATTTTGTTGGGTACATGATTCTTCTGCTTGTGTTCTCTTGCAGCAAACTTACGGTACTACCACTGTCTATAAGCGCCGTGATTTTTATTCTCTTTCCGAAAAAATATTTCTTTAGTACGTAAACCTTCCTAACGATGAGTGTGCAAGTTTCCTCTGACGTTCTTTTGAATTTCCGTGACTTTGAATAATTCGTCTGAGCATTGTAGTTTGGGTGTTTCTACTTGTTGTAATAATTTTCTGTGCATTGTCTTGACATTTCCTCCTTTTGAACATTTTCGTACTTGGTGACAGGAGCTTCATAATGTTTGTTGAAATTTGCTGACGCTGGGGAAAACTTCCTTATCTGTTCTGTTATAGTATTCGAATTTTCTTGGTGCTTCCATTTCTACGAGTTTTTTTCAACGGGTTTGAATTCTTGTTTCTTCGCAAATGGATTGCCCTTTTGCTCTCAATGTCTTTTAACGTCTTCGAATTCTTCGAGTTTTTCTGCTAATTGAACAGGAGAGTTCATATTTGGCCATTCATCTAAGTAATATTCTTTTAAATTCGAAAGGTGTTTCTCTCGTTTGTTGATCCGTTATGATTAGATCAGATTATTTATCGAAAGTATCTGGCCTTAAACTGTCTATCCATCCGTTGAAGTAAGTATTTAATTCATGGTAGAAATCAATCCATGTTCTTTCAGGAGCCTTGATGAGAAACAAATAGTTGCCGAAATTTTTCTGGAGTTAGCTTAAAACGTTTTAGTAGTAAGTCTTTAACACATGTTCGTAAGAGTGCGAGTTTTGTCATCAGGCTATCTCGCTATGATGTGAGATATTTCAGCCGGTAATAAGCCTAACAAATGAGAAAACCCAAAATTCTTTTTGATTCATATCCAGTAATTCGCGCTTGACGTTCGAATACTTTAAGATAAAGACTGATGTCTTCTTTCAAATCAAAACGATGTATACCTTTTGACACTCTCTGACGTGAAATTTAGTAATACTGCCTTCGACAAATAAAGCACCAATTTAAATTCAGGCCGATCCTCAACTTTCCAATTCAAATTTGTCTTTACGTTTTGTTCATCAAACTTCAATTTTTCGATGTGTGTACTCTTTCTTTCCTCGCTTTTCTTATGCGTGCAATTTTTCTGCACTGGCTTCTATGCAATTTTTCTTCCTTGGGCCTTACGATCCTCAGTACTACCGTTGGGTGTAGGTTTTGGTTAGATCTTCGTCATATTCCTTACTACTATAGTAATTAGGTCTTTGAGAGTGAAGCATAGTCATAGATTTTATCGAATTTTAAATTTAGTTTTGTATAAGACGAATAAATTTTCACGTCGACCTTCGCCGAGATAGGCCATTTTAAAATTTAAATTTAATTTTATTTTAATAACGTTGAATTAACTAAACTGTCACGTATGTTCCAACAATAAATACATAATACTATAGTATAGCAAATCTCGCTAATTAACAAAATTCTTAAGATAAAATTGTAATGCACCAAAATACATTAAAAATATGCAATGAAATACTCAAACTTATACACTTAAAAAATATTTTAGACCAATAATGTTTAAAACAACAAAAGTGAGCTAAAACGTGTAATACTTAAATTGAAATACTTCAATTATTAATTTCAACCAAAAATAAATCCTATAAAAACATTTAATATATCAGTTGTCTCCTTTTGTTATAATAAATGCAAAAAGAATTTTGAAAGTAAAAATAAAATTAAACAGTAACCCTTTGTTTTAAAAAACTGAGATTAAATTTCTGCTTATAAATGAAAGAATTTAATCATTCGAAACGAAACAATTAGAAGTTAGTCATGAAAAGTCTATATATATATATATATATATATATATATATTATTACACACCAATAAAAATAAAATCATTCAGGATCTATGTCATCATCAAATTCTAATAATAGCACACGTTTAAATAGAAAGCATAATAATTCTTGTCAAAATGAACTCAAAAATAGAGCCCATATATTAACAGATAAAAGTACACCATTAAAACTGATCATCTAGGATGTTTACCATCAATAATGAAAATGAAACCTGATGTTTTAAAATGAAAAGCAAAGTGGGATTCGGTGAAATTTCTCTCAAAAATACAGGAAATGATTAATTTATTACACAACAAAGGTGGGGAAAAAATTTTTTGCAATAGAGATTTTCTTTGATGAGTAAGCGTCGGTCAAGGTCAACAATAACCAGAGCATTTTGTTAAAACACATAAAATAGATTCGTTACACAAATATACATTAACTCTTGAATATTCATCGGATTTCCCTTAATATTTTAAAAAGATATACTTGCAAAGAATTTAATACGGGCGGGATTAAATATGCACAAATAGAAAATAGTATTTTAAATATAAACATTATGTCAAACATATGAATTATATACTTTAAAAATTCAAACACAATTTTGATATTAACAGCATGACGATGGTTCTGAAATTCTTCTTTAGAGATTTCTTTAATGAAGAACATAATAAAACAGTACCTGATACAGTTGTTGAAAACATAATTTCTTTGATGCTGCAGATGAAGCTTGAAATGGACTCACTGAAATTTTACATCAAAGCGCTTGTACGACGAAGTAACTTTACAAAGGAGCACTGTTGTTATAATGTTAGTAAGTTATGGGTTATGAGAGGCAAAACCGTTTGTTTACATTTCAGTCAGCGTTTTCAATTTGGGTGTTGCTCAATTTTTTTTCAAAAAGAAGAAGGTTAGAAAAGCTACTTCCAAATCAATCCCCAGCTGATCCCCCAATTCATTTCTGTGGGAACTCAACCGAAATCTTCCAAAAAGGTGGGATTCTTTTTAGAATGGCGGGGTTTTTATATGTGCGCTCCCTTAGGGGTTTTTAGGGTGTATTAGTTAATTTTGAAATAAAATAGACACCATAGTTCAAGAAAGAAACTGGTTGAAAATTAAATAATTCTATTAAGAATTATAGGAGTATTTACATGGGGAATATTTCAAAAGAATAGGAGTTAGATAAGCTATTGGCTTTCCTGGAAGAATAGGAAAGTTAGATCACATTACTTTGGCGAGTAAGCAATTGAGATTAAATAGAACTCATTATGGTGCTATTAAGACTTGCAACGCCTGGCGCGGACGAATGATAGAACTCATTATGGTGCTATTAAGATCCACCGCCTGGCGCGGACGAATGCAGCGACGCGCGAAACACGACTTCTCTCGACGGTGTTAGTGGCCTCTGCCATGAAAAAGGTTCTGGCGTCGGCGTTTTAAAAGGGACGCTAGATGGCGTTGATGTGGAATACCGGTTTTGATTAGAATTCCCGACCTCGGTAAAGGATATGATCAAACCCTTTTTCAAATGGAATATCCTACATATATATATATATATATATATATACTTATTGATTCATATTAGTGTACATCTGAAGGGGGGTGAACGCGGCGTAGACCGATTATTAACACGAACACTAACAGCACTGCTTGATTAGGGGAAGTTTGACGTCCCCGCGTCCTTCTGCTAACATAACCCTATGTTCTTTGACGGCCCGATTAATGGCAAAACCTTTCCAACACAATACCAAGAAGACAAACGAATATAATATGTAAATGAGAAAACTTTAAAAGGATAAACTTTGATGAAAAAGGGGGAAGTTTAGGATAACTTAGTGTGGAATCATTCTGATCACGAAGATGTCTTATATCTCTGAAAGAAGATTACTTTCATTAAAAAGAATTTGAATCTTCGTAGTTAAAATTAAGTTATAGGTATTCCCCCAATAGGTGAAGTAGAGACTCTACAAAAAGGTAATTTTTTTGTATAGGAAGTTAGACGAATCTGTTAATTTATTATAATTAGGATAAATGATCTAGTTGCGTGATCTGACTTGAATAAAAGGGTTTTAAATTTGGGGTTTAACCCCACTTTAAAAAAGTTGCAATTAGAATTGAATATAAGTTATTCTTAAAAAAATTGTATTAAGCCAAGATGTCTAATTTTTTGATAATCCCACACCTCTAGCTTAGGGGACCCAAAAAGACATAGTCATCATAGGATGGCTAGCGCAATCCCCGAACGTGATAATTCTTGGTTAGGTAATGCAGGTGGAGGTAACGTACTCCCAAATGTATTTTTCGGGGTCGAGCAGCAAGTTTATCGAAAAAATAGGAACAACATACAGTTACTTGAAACCCCAAGTAATCTGTCGGGGCTTCTTAAAAAGTCATCTCGGGGAAGGGCTCAAGTTTGGGTACCGATATTTGATCGGTGTTAGTGCAAAATACAGCCACGGTTTTTTGCGCCCTAAGGCTGAATTAGCGAAGGCTTTTCCCCGGTCAAAAAAAGAAAAATTAAAGCAAAATTCTACGCTTCACAGCAGGGAAGAAAGCAGGAAACCTCGATTTCGTTTAAAATTTTTTAAAAAAATAGAGAAAGTTTAGAATTGGGAATGCCCCGGGAGAGTTGGTGGATCATATTTTGTTCGACTCGAACCACAAACCCGGGTTATGTGGAAGTGGAATCCACAAAACAGGTACAACTTTTAACCTTTAAATTCGAAGAAAATATTTTTGCAAATTAAAAAGGGGTTCACAGAATGATAATATAAAAGACGAGGTCAAAATGCGCATAGGACCCCCTAATTTTTTGATGCTAATGGTAGAAACTGGAGGAATTCTAAGAGGACGTAGACCAAATAAAGTAGAAAAAATTTTTTTGGGGGAATACCCCAAAGTAATAGGGGTTCGAGAGGAATAGATTTCAAAATGTGATCAAAATTCAAAAAAGGGTTACTATTTCGAAATGAGCGAAATGATAATTTTAAAAAGGGGGGACCGTAGAAATAGGGTTCGGGAAAATTTCAGTCGAGGAGATAGGATGAAAAGGGGACGATTAAATATTGTAAAGTTAAAGATCAACCTCGGTACACAAGAGAAAAAATTAAGCTTTTCCCGATATGTATATCCCCCAGAATTTCCCCCCGTTCCTATTTTATTAAAAAAACCACATTTTTAAAACCCTTTGGGACCCCGGGAGCAGAAAAACATTTATATCAAAAATTATAGTTTTTTATAAGAAAATTTAAAAATTTTGGGCCCCAGGTAATAACAACGGGTGCGAAATCCCAAAACATGGGGATCGGGGGTTTGAATTTTCCCACAGACAATTGAAAAAAATTGGTCATTTCATGTGTTGACGGTTTAGAATCCCCATGTATTCTCGGTTTTGTTTTTATAAGTGGGTCAAAAGATAGTATTAGATTTTACAAAATCGTTAAAAATTTCCAGATTCTCAAAAAAAAAGGGTGGTTGAACCAATTAAAGAGGAAAAAGGTTGAGATAGATTTATCTAAAAAAAAATTGGGGAGGTAGAAAAACAAAACTACAAAATTTTTTTAGTAGTTTTAAAGGGTTATTTTCAGACAAACCGGGTCTTACCATGTTTTATACCATGAAATTGACAGGGAGATAACCCAAGTACTTCAAGGCCATATAGGTATGCCCGGACAAAGCAAGCAAAAATTGATTTTCACATACAAAATTTCAAGAGGAAACGATTTTTCCCAAACAATCCCACGCGTCACCTGTTGTGTTATGAAGAAAAATAATGGGTTACCCCCGGGATAACCCGGGGAAGATATAGATTTGCAGTAGACTATAGAAAATTAAATTGATCCAAAGTATCCGCGATAATTTTACCGTTAATAGGTTTATTAACGAACATCCCATATACAACAATAATGTCATCTTTTTGATCTAAGAAGTGGGTACTTTTCAAATGGCAGTAAACCCCGTGATTTTGGAAAGACCGCATTTGTGTAAAATGGCACTTATGCTTTCAACGGATGCCATTGGGGTTCGGAGCAGCCCCCAATTTTAAAAAAGGCAATTGACATAATCCTAAAACGGGGATGGGGAAATTTGTGAGTGTGTATATGGATGATTGATTATCTCATCTCCATCATTCACTCAATGTTGAACATTTAAGGGAATTTTTTTCGTTGTTAAAGGATGCAGGATTGACAAAATAAGGAAAAGGCAAATTTGGGCTGCGATAAATTGAAATATTTGGGATTAATTATTATAAAAAAGGGAATTTAAAAACAGATGAGACAAAGGTTAGAGCTAAAAGAGATGAAACCCCCGTAACTAAAAAAAAAAGGGTGCCCAATTTTTTAGGTATGTCCCAATGGTACGCGAAATTTTTTAAAAAATTATGCGGATTTTGAGCCATTTTATAATCTTAAACAAAAATTTTAAAAATTTTGTTGCAATGAAGCGCAAAAGGTTTCGAAGAGGAAAAGAGGCGGTAAAAAAAGGCCAGTTTTAAAATTCCAAACTTTCAGGAGCCATTCGATTTTTTTACAGTGCCAGTTCGATTGGTTTGGGAGCAGTACTTAATCAAAAAAACCTGTGGTATTTGCGCCGGGAAACTGAGCAACACAAAAGGGGTTACAAAACCGAAAAGAATGCACGTTTATGGGCGTTGAACAAATTCAGAACATATTTAAAATTGCCCATTAAAGTAATAACGGATCACGGGGCCTTAACACCCCTAACACATGGCAAAAATTGTCGAGTAGGATGATTGGTGGGCACTAAAATTTAGCAAATTCAAATATAGAAGGGGAACATAGCCCGGGGAACTCAAAATGCAGTGGCTGACATACTATCAAGGAATCCCGTGGAAAGTATAGTGGGAGAAAAATTTAATTGTGCCATAATCAAGGGTTTAGTAATTTTCTTCGCGGGAACAATTAAAACAGAACAGAAAATGACCCAGAATTGGTCATATCTATAGATATTTAGAAAACCCGGGAAAATAACTCGGTTAAAGCAACGATATGGGAATTTGGGCCCACGATTTCCCTTTAATTTAAGGTTGTTTTTTTATGCGAAACACGCAACGTCATTAGGTGAAATTTTATACATTCCAAAATCTTTAAGGGAAAGAAATAAGAGAGAATTTTGACAAGCCAATACTGGACACAAAAAATTTAAAACGTATCATAAAAAATTCGGGACGTTTGTTATTTCCCTACATGAGAAAATTCATTGATAAATATTCTTACATGCCATATTTGCCCAAATTAATAACTATAAAAACCCTTACCACTGGTCGATTAAATCCAATTATATAAATTATCCGAATGAGATAGTGACGTTAGATTTATTAGGCCCGTATCCCATATGAGAATAAGCTAACGCTATATTTTTTAATAACCACCCTTTCAAATGGGCCGAAATTATACCTCTTAAAATGGCCTCATCTCGTTTAAAAGGGATTTTTTTTGAAACTTTATATCGCGTTATGGGCCCAATAAAATTAATAAGATAAGGTCCCCAATTTTTATCCGAAATTTTTTGACACTTAATGAAAGATTAGGCATAAGGATTTAAGACTGTTGTATCGACCACAAGCAAAAACGGGCGAAAGAGTTAATCGAGTATAGTAAATGATGGCAAATTATGTTTAAAGATCAACCATCGGGATCAATTTACGTGAGTTTGTTACGCATTCGTACGGCGGTGAATGAAACAAGGAAAAACATGCTGAATTTTTTTTGGGCGAAAAATTTATTACACCATTTCAAAAAACAGTTTTGATCTCGGAAAGTTCAAAATTCAAAATACAAAATATCAAAAAGCTTTTTAAAGGGAAACTAGACTAAGTAAGAAAATTAAACAGGAAAGGTGGGAAAGATATTATAATAGACGTAGAAAAGACATAAAATAAAGGTAAATGATTGGGTCTTATTAGAAAAAACACCCTTTAAGTTCCCAACCCAAAAAAGTCTGGTAAATTTTAAAAAAAAATTTGAAGGACCTTTATAGAGTATTAGAAGTAAAAAAAAACAATAAATTGTAATATGGAAATCAGGAAAAAAATTAACGGTTAACGTAGATCAAATAAGAATATATCTAAGGAAATGTGACGAGGTCGAATTAGGGAAAAGGGATCCCCAAAAAGTATAAAAAATCAAGTCAGGAAACTCGTACTTGGAAAAGTACATCAAGGATTAAATGATCCAATATGGGGAAAAAAAAATCTGCGGTGAAACGTAAGTTAGAGGGAAAAGGAATTGGTGCCAATCAAATCAATATAAAAAAAACAGTAGGACCCATAAACGCAAACACTGGTCAGATCGCCCCAGTTCATTTGGGGGAAAGTAAAAGCAAAAGGACAAAGGGATAATAGGGATTGAGATCAGAATGTCAGGGGCAAATGGACCACAAAGAAAGTGGCAGAGAAAGGGACCCAAAACATAAATAAAAAAACAATTGTCATCCCGTATATTTCTAGAAGTAGGGGAAAAAGAACAAAAGAAATCAACTGAAGTTCCAGAAAAAACTCAACTGAGGCCACGCCGGAGAGCAGAACAAAAATCCCGACCAGCCAAAAGGGAAAAAACAGGGAAAACAAGAAAGGGGCGACAAAGGGGATTACAAGCCACAACAAACAAAACAAAAATTCCAGGGAGCCGAGGGAAAAGGGTAGCACCTCATCGTTGGACGTAATGGTGGGAGACCACATATAAAAATAGGGTTTTATTGTTTCATTTTTATGATCTTCCAACAAGTGGTCGGAAAAAATTTCAAGAAAAAGTCTCGGGCGGTGCTTAAAGTTATAAGCGAAAAAATCAAACACTACAATGAGTGTTTATTTATTTTGAACTTTTTACTTGTTAAAAATTTTTTTTTGGAGAAAAAAATTGTAATTGACATTTGTTTGCTTCGATGTATGACTTCGTGAGATGCGAAAATTCCTTTGGTTATTTGTTTAAAGTTTTTGAAAAAAGTTTGTAATTGTATAATATGTGTATATATATATGTTGTTGTATTGTTACGATTATGAGGCATCGGGTTTAGGGAAACCGGCGTAGTCAGGGGGATAACACAAAAACGGGGGCGGCTCATTGGGGTTTTTGGGAAACCCGAGTGGGGATGGAGATGAAAATTTATTGTGAAAACAAATAAATATAATGAATAAAAATTGTAAATTTAAATTTATATTATGTAAACATAGATTGGGCAATGACTAGAAAGTTTTCATTTCAGGAGACAGACCCTGAAAAAAAAGATAAATAATTCACAAAAAAATGGAGCGGAAAATCCAGCTCCAAAGGGAGTGATGATAAAGATGCAAAGTTTGGGTCTGGGACCCAGAAAAATTTTTTTTGAAAAAATTTTGTGTATAGTTACTTTTAAATATAAATGTTAAAAGAGAGTGGGTAAATTAAAAATTATTAATGTTGGCCTAGTTAATGGAGTAAAAATTTTTTGTCAGAGTTTAAATTTAAATTTAAATTGAAATTAAATTTAATTTAAGATGGTAAGAAAAATTTAAAACAAGATAAATATTGGAAATTATAAAAAATTAAAAAGAGGATTTAAGATTAAAATTTTTAAAAAAACTCAGAAAGCGAAGAAATTCAGAAATAGAGATTTTGACACGTAATTTATTAAGGGGGATCGAGAACCCTTAAAAAATCACGTTTTTCTTCTTGGGGGGGTTGTGACGTTTCCCCGGGCCTTCTGCTAACATAACCCTATGTTCTTTGGGCGGCCACGATTAATGGGAAAACCTTTTAACACAATACCAAAAAGACAAACGAATATAATATGTAAATGAGATATACTTTAAAAAGGGTAGAAGCTTTTAGATAAAGGCGGGAAGTTTAGAGATAACTTAGTGTGGAATCTTCTGATCAGAGTTAGATGTCTTATATCTCTGAAAGAAGATTACGTTCATTATAAAGAAGTCTGAATCTTCGTAGTTAAAATTAAGTTATAGGTATTCTCCAAAGGGGGAAGGGGACTCTACAAAAAAGGGAATATTTTGTATAGGAAGTTAGACGAATCTGTTAATTTTTTTAATTTGGGTAAATGATCTGGTGATCTGACTTAAATACAAGGTTTAATTGGGGGTTTAAATCTCACTTTAAGAAAGTTGTCAATTAGAATTAAAAAATATAAGTTTTTCTTAATAAAAGTTGTATTAAGAACCAAGATGTCTCATCATTTTGATAATCCCACACCTCTAGCTTACGCGGATTCGGGAAAAAACATAGTCATCATGGATGGCTAAAGGGGAAGTTTATTAAAACAATATATGTATATAGAAAATTGGGGTTTTAATTTAAAAAATGGAATATAAAAGTATGGAATTTGAAATGTAATAGTTTTATGGGAAAATTTGTTTGTCCACGTGACTTAAAAAAGTTTTATTTGGGGGGCTGACCCTGTTTTTGAAAGAAGCAGATTTTTTTTAGGGAAAAAAATCCGTCGATCGAAAAATATGTTATACAGATGAAAATTGAGTAGTTTTTTGGGAGTAAGTGAATTTAAATTGTTAAAGGGGATTGGGGCCCCGGTTTTTTCCCCTAAAACGTATATGGTTTTTTTCCCGCCCCCTTGCCTGATTAGGCACACCATTTTATTTTTAAAAAAGAATCTACCGTGATTAAAAAAACATAACTGATAAAGTTGGTCTGTTATTTGAGTAAAATTATTGTTGCGGGGTTCAAATCAGAGAGGAATATTAAAAATTAAAGTTAGGATGAATAGTGAAAATTAAAGTTTAAGTTGAATATTGGAAACTAATGGTTAAAGTGGCTATTCGAAGTTCAAATTTAAATGGAATATTGAAAGTTAGAAGTTCAGAAAAATAAAATGTATGCAAGTAATTTCTTAGGGGCCATTAAAACCTTGAATAAATCCCTTTTTCTTCTTGGAGGGGTTTTTGAGGGGTACGCGTTTTTTCTTTAAAAGTCCTTTTGGGCTTTAGAATAAATGGGAATTTTTTCCAACCAACCCGGGGAAATAAAACGTGAAGGAAAGATGCAAAAGGGAAAAATTTTTAAAAAACAGAAGTTTGGCGGGATCTTTTTGTTGTATGTCTTTCGGTTTAACTTTCTGGCGTGTACATTTCTCGACGATCCATCTTTTCTTTTTTTACCTCTTACATGCTTTCGGTGAACGCTAGTAGTTGACGAGGTGGTGACATACTAGGTTCTTCGTCTTTCAGAATATTTTCATTGGCGTCGGTAGATGCTCTTTATTTTTTTCGCAGCATATGTCTTGTATTAACTTCTGGAGTTCCTTTTAATTTAAGCAATTTTCAAACATGACACGCAGGTCTAGCTCTTGAGAAGATTTTTCAGCTTGAATATTTTGCATAAGTGCTTGATTTTCATATTTGATGAATTTAACTCCCTTCTTTCATTAGCTTTGAATAGATAGCGTTCCAAAGGATTACGACTAATAACACTTCAATTTTAATTTATCGGCAGAGTACAAACGTACGCAGTCAATGAGCTCCGTACTACATTGTCAATTTCAAAATTGTAATTCCAAAAGACAGGCAGTTTGTCTGCTATTAGCTTCGCCAATACCTGTGAGTATTTTATTCTAAATAATTTTCATTGGAGTCCATAATTCTTCTGCTTGTGTTCTCTCACCCAACAAACTTACAGTACCTGTCTATAAAAGCTTGGTGGTGCTGCTTCTTTCGAAAAACTAGTACGTAAACCTTCCTTAACGATGAGGTATTTGCAGGATTTCCTCTGGACGTTCTTTGTTCGTGACTTTGAATAATTCGTCTGAGCATTGTAGTTTGGGTACTTTCGTAATTTTTGTTGTAATACCCTTTCTGTGCATTGTCTTGACATCTTTTGGTTATTTCATTGTTACCCAGAGGTGACAGGAGATTGATGTGTTTATTTGAAATTTGGTACGACGCTGGAAACTTCTTATCTGTTCTGTTATAGTATTCGGGTATAAATTTGCTTCCTTATCACGAGTTTTTCAATTGGTTTGAATTCTTGTTTCTTCGCAAATGGATTTAAGCACTTTTGCTTCAGTGTCTTTTAAAGCGATATTTTGAATTCGCGCTTCAGGTTTTCTGCTAATTGAACAGGGAGAGTTCATATTTGGCCATTCAAAGTAATATTCGCTTTAAATTCGAAGGTGTTTTTTCCGCTTAAGTTGATCGTTATGATTAGATCCAGATAATTTTTCGAGCTATCTATCTTTAAACCGTCTATCCAACCGTTTGAGTAAGTATTTAATTCATGGTGAAATCAATCCATGTTCTTTCAGGAGCCTTTTGATGAGAAACAAATAGCTGTCGAAATTTTTCTGGAGTTAGCTTAAAACGTTTCAGTGGTAGGTGCTGCTGTGTTCGTAAGAGGTGAGCTTTTTGTCATCCAGGCTCTCTCGCTATGATGTGAAGGCCTCATTTCCAGCCGGTAACAAGCCCACAACAGATGAGAAACCCAAAATTCTGATTTTATATCCGAGTATCTGCGCTTGACGTTCGAATAATTTAAAGATAGAACTGATGTCTTCTTTCCATCGAAACGATGTATAAATTTTTGACACTTCTTTGACGGCGTGAAATTTAGTATTACTGCCTTCGGATGTATCACCTAATTTAAATTGCGCTTGGATCCTCAACGCCAATTCAAATTCGTCTTTACGTTTGTTCATCAAACTTCAATTTTTTCGATGTGTGTTAACAATAGTTCTTCTATGCGTAATTTTTCTTCCTTGGCCTTACGATCCTCTACTATCGTTGTGTGTAGGTTTTGGTTGAATATGCGTCATATTCTTCACTACTAGTAATTAGGTCTTTGAGTAGCGATGGTCATAGATTTATCGAATTTTATATCATATATATACTCAGTTTGCAGCTGGAGCGAATAAAATCTTCACGTCGACCTTTGCCGAGATAGGCCATTTAAAATTTAAATTTAATTTTTATTTAGTAACTAAAAAATTGACTAAACTGTCACATACGTTCCAACAATAACAATGGTATTACTATGAGTATAGCAAATCTCACTTTTCAATTGGCAAATTCTTAAGATAAAAATTGTAATACGCAAAATACATTAAAATACAGTAAATACTCAAAACTTTTACGGCAAAACTTGAGAAAACACTGATTGACTCCGTCGAATATGACCACCTGACCGGAACATCTGCTCATGTGCCTCAGCACCCAACGTGCGAATACTGAGATGGGCACAGTAGACTTTGCAACATAGGCTGTTGCACCACTGGTTGGTTGTTTGGGTACTTCGAAAATTGCGTGGTACCACTGGCGCTAATTCTGAGCGGGCCTGTATCAAAACTCATCGGGGCCCCTTTTTAGAAATGAAAACCCTGTTACTGGTACTGTAGTTACACATGTTTTGGGCCCTGTAGCTTGGGGACCCCGTATCATTGATATACGGCTGATATGGCATTATCTAGGCCTACATTGGCATACACTTGGTCAAGGAAATACTTGAGTAATCCAAGTACTTCACCAACCACTAATATAGTTAGTCCCCTAGCGCAGTTTATCGAAAAAGAAAGAAAAGATATGTAGTATTTGCAGTAATGATTAGAAATAATCAAAAACACAATGAAAAAATTTTTATAGATGGTTAATTATGTGTGTTTTAAAATTCATTCAAAAACATACTTAGTCAAAATAGCTATAAATTATGCAAGTTCTTGAATAATTTCCCAATTACTGTCAGATGCACAACATGTTTCGTTTTTATTTTTTATGACTTTAGTGAAAACTAATGTTTCATCATCATCGTGGCCGGCAATAATTTTTGAATCATAATACTTTGAAAATAACGGTTCAGTGGAAATATATCTTGGTTCTTTTTCTCTCTCTCCACCATAAACAACAAACTTCGTTTTAGTATTTTTTTTTCCTTCTGATAAACGTGCGTTGACCTCTTAACGCACAGACGCGGTAAATAAACATCAAAGAAAATGATTGACTACTAAATGGATTAGGAATCGCATCGATAATGAGGATGTTGCTTTTACAGAAAGAAAAGCACGCATCTTTATTAATAAGTTTCAGAGGGCAGGAGATAGAGTTAAGAACTAATTTTCAAAAACACGCCTAGCAACTCTTTTTAAATGAGAAATAGAACTCTATTTTTTGTTTTAAGTGTCATAGAAAAATTCGATACATTACATCAGATCATATTATTCTGTGTGTGGAGACATGTGCTGCAAACTCACTTGTTTATAAGAGAAGAATGAAAAGGACAAAATCCTGAAGGTAAGTCGCTTCAAAATATTTTTCTTACTTGATTAAGTTTCCAACTAGATTTGGAATTTGTGATCAGAATGATAATTCTGTAGCATAACCTTTTCATGTCTATACTATTTTATTTAGAGAAATACAATAAAATATATTCAAAAGAATAAAAACTTCTCAAGTTTCTACCTCTCTACTTATTTTCCTTTAATATTTTAGAAGTATCTCATGTCTACTTCAGCGGGGGTTTTTTATGTGAGGTCTTTCAGAGAGTAAAAAATACTTCAAAAGGCTTTCTAAAATAAGAGAAAAAACCTTCCTGACATCTTTAATGACAATTTACTGAATTATGACAGATTTAATTCTGATCTTTTTAAAGAACTTCGTGAGATTAAGTTCACATTCACTCAATACATATAAATGGGCTTAACAGTACAAGTTCTAAAAAGAATCTGGGCCGAGTCTTAAACAGCTTCCAGATATAGAGGTGGGGAAGTGAGAGGAAAGCAAGTATAAGCACAAATTTAATTTTAAGACACTTGCAGTAATTGTGACTTATGCGCTGTCTACTGCATTCAAGAGGGGTATTGGTTTTATAGTAATAAAGTTTATATATATTTCAAAACAGAATTTGTTTCAAAGAATATTTCTTTTTTTCATTTCGAAAAGAAGAATTGAAAGGAAACATAATTTTGCCTTCATAATAAAACTCATTTTTTTTTAATATTAAAATTCTGATCATGAAAGAATTTTTTTAAAAAATAATTTTTGGTTATGTATATATGTACACACCATTTTTAAATAAATAGTTAAAAAACAGTTAATATAGTGCAATTGTAAAAAGTTATTGCAAAAAAAAAAATTGTTGAATAACATAAATACAGTTTTGATTGTCATATATAATGCATGAATAGCATGGTAAATGTGAAATAAAAAAATATTTAATTGAAAGTACTTGTTTTAATCATGAGCTCAGTAATTATTTCGAAAAAAGCATTTATATTATAAATGGAGAAGCTTCGTTAAAAAATTTCGAGAAGTATTGCTTGATTGAATATGTTGTGGTTTTAATTAAAATTCTATTTTCTTTTTTTAAATTATTTTATTCAGAAAAAAAATTATACTTATTATTATATAATAAGAACATTTTCAATTAAATTGAAAAAAAATACACCAGTTTGTAGGGAAAGGAAACAGGTATTTATAATTAATAACCAGATAGTTTATAGATGAGCAACCGTACAATTAGCTCTTTGTAAATACATTTTCAATATCTTTAGCTAACATATAATCCTGAAAAATTCTTTCATGGGCGTGAAGAGACGGAAATTTGAGAAAATAAAATACAAAATTATGTGTCAACCGTGTCATACAATTACAACTAAAACAAGCAATATATATATATATATATATATATATATATATATAAATAAAAAAGTAGGTAAATTCCTACTTAAGATCACACACACACAACAAAGAAAAATTTTATTTTAGCTACTTTTTATTAAATAGTTAATATACATTTTGACTGAATCACAGCATTAAGTGGTCATTAATTTTTATTAATTATCATTAAAGTATCGTCTTGTCATCAAAGTAATCATGTATATATAAAATTTTAGCTCAACTGAATGCTTTAAAAGTGAGAAAAAACCTTTTCAAGTTTTCACACGTCTCAAAAAATTAATACTTCTAATGTGGCTGTATTTGTAATTCTTTAAATAATTAGTTTATGAAATAGTTTTTATTAATTATAATTAAAAGTATTGTATTGTCATCCAAAATAACTAAAATGTATATAAAATTTCCTTTTATTTGGGAAGCTTTAAAATTTATTTTATTAACGATTGAAAATTCCACCAAGATAAATAAATAAATATATAGAGAGTGTGAAGAGCTAATAGCAGGAATTGAATAAGTAGGTTTTTCATCAAAAGGCCGTTGTATAGCTTTAACGATACGTGAAAAGAAAAATTCTGTAAGCTGAGAAGGGATTCGAATAAAAACAACAAAAGCATCAGGTAACCCACAGCAGTAATAGGCCACCTATTGCACCGCAGTGGAGTCTCCTATCTTTTTTCTTTTGAAATGCATAAGCAGTGAATAGATTTTCCATTTCTGATTGTATACTGAATATAATCAAAACCATCAAGGTAATTTCGTTTAATTTAGATAGTTCTGCTTAATTGGTATTTTTTACTGAGTATTTTGAACCCTGTTCACATTTTGAATTTCAGGCCCTGAGCACTCTCCCCATACTACAGAGAAAATGAGCGCCTGGATGAAGGACTTGAACATCGAGGTTACGAATGGCACTTGAAGCATCGCGTCCCCAAGGGACTGGAACCCATCATCAGATCCGCATGGCATTTGGGGACACCCAAAACGCAAGACTGTGACCCATAGATTCGTCAGACGACAAACTTGCACGGGGTGCAGCATTTTCTGTCACTCAAAACGATCTGGATCCACAAGGCAGTTTACAGGTAAGGACACCTTTTTTAAGCACAGAACATCCTTTCTATCAAACATATATCTGGAGAAAAATTCTATTCCATTTGTGTTTTCTTTTTTTTTCATGTCGGTTTCATACAGTTGCACACATACAACGCACCAACCAAAAAATTTATCGCATATATGTGTATAGACACACAAGCATGGTACGTTAGTGGTGATAGAACACAAGTAGACAAACACAAATCTCGCCCCCATATATATATATATATAGGGTGTTACTTACTAACTTAACAGTCGGATTTCAATGTATAAAACGCCCCAAAAGGTGATACGTCTTGATTCTGGCAATGATGAGATTCAAGACACAAATAAGGGACCGGAATGGATGGATACCGAGGGAAAATTTTTTTCAACAATCAAATTAAATTCTCTGTATGTAACGGTTCAAATTATGGTCACCAATGGTATAACACATGCTTCATAATAAAACGAATTATTCCGGGCAAAGAATAACTTGGCCTTGTATGAATTACTCGCACATATTGATGTAAATAGGAAGTCAAAGTGACCAAAATTTACATTTTTAGCTCATGTTTACAGGTTTTATTTACCTCTTTCCACGCGAATCTCGTTCTTTCAACACATATTAATTGACCAACATTTAATATGATTTTTGCTCTCTGGAAAATACGATTTGAATAATTTAACTTTTTAATGCACGACTTCTTTCATTGTCTCTATTTTATATTCTAAAATCTCTTTGGAATATTTTTGCTAGATTTTTAAAACAATTACTCGGCGCAACATAACGGTTGGGCTCTTGAGCCACATAAAACTCAACAATTCACTCACTTTTACTACATTTCGTCCACATGCATCAGTCTTCTCTTCTTAAGAATTGTTAAACTTAAAATAAAAATTCTTTTTTATATACGTACTCTACATTTTCAAAAGATTAAAAGAGCAGAAAAAGTTTGTGCACACGTAAACTTAAGTACGTGGATAAAGAAATTTTTATTTTTAATTTTAACTAATTTTCCCCTTCTTACATTAGTTGCAGCGCATCCAGCGTATATATATTTTTCCCCGGAAGGCTTAAGAGCTTATTTCTGATTTAGAAGAACTCTAACACTTTTAATTAAAACAATCTCAGTCGAGGGGGATGAGAATCGAGAAATTAAATGAGAGAATTCTTTCCACACTTGATTTATACACGAAATTGAAATGGATGGAAGACTTCGCCATATCAAAGAGCAGTAAAATTATAGTCAAAACAGTCTTTAAAATGTTTTGCCTAGTATCCAGTATACGATTAAAATGGGTTTTTATATACTAATAAAATTTGTTTCGAAAATCGAATCATCTTTTTGTTTCTATAGAATTATTTTTAATAATGTTTTCCTTGAAGTTTGTCAGACTAGATCGAGGTCTCAAATTTTTCATCGCGATGACCGCATTAACTATCAAGCAACTTAGTTTGGAGCTGACTACACACAATCGAGATCTAGAAATAAACAAGTAATATAAAAAGATTTTTAAATCATTCTACCAGATCAACAAAAGAAATTTTTTATTTTAGCTACTTTTCATTAAGTAGTTACAATTAATATAAATAATAACATATACATATAACAGAATCACAACATTAAGTGGTAATTAATTTTTTTAATTATCATTAAGTATCGTATTGTCATCAAAACAATCGTGTATATAAATTTCCAGTTCAACTGAATACTTTTAACACACAGAAAAAAAAATCTTATCAGGATTTTGACACAAGTCGCCAAAAGGGTCACTAAGTCATGCAAAAATGATGCCAACGTGGCTGTATTTGTGCGTGTGTATTTGTAATTTTTAAATAATTAGTTTTTAATCAATGAATTTTATTAGTATTATTATATTATTGTATTGTCATCAAAAATAATCCTGTATATAATTTCAGCTCAATTGAGAATTTTAAAATGTATTTTATTAACGATTGAAAATTCCACCAAGATAAATAAATATATAAATAAATAAATATATAAAAATTGTGTATGAGCTAATAGTAGGAATTGAAAAAGAGAATAGAAACATAGATGGTGGTTTTTGATTACTTATTCAATATTATTTTACTCAGTTATTATTTAATAGCACATTGATACACTACTCATGAACACATGTGTCAATGAGAATGCTGAAATAGTTTCCTGGATTCCAAAATAGAGGCATTTCTGACTTTAGATTTGATCTCCCTGCCCACTCAACAGAGTGATTTGAGATTATCATAGACTAGTTTGTGCTTAAATTGTTTTTCACGTATTCATTCTTAAAATGTTTTGCGTTCACACACACACACACACAAGTATGTTGCTCCAAAGATTGAAAAGTATTTGCAGTAAATGAATAAAAACTGGTAAAAAACTTATCAATGCTTCTTTAAACTTGTTCCTAGGATGTCATTTGCTTGCAATTCAGTGACCTCCAGCTGCAATTCATCACAGGCAAATTTAAAAATATTTAAAACGATTCCACTTTTTTTGTAATAGGTTCTACGAAATATCACAGAGAGGAAGTATTTACATTTCTTAGCTTGACCTTTTCTTTCTTTCTATCTCAAAGAAGAAAAGAAGAGCCTGTCACATTTTAATGGATTTTTCAAAATTATTAATTTATATTCATGAAAAGGTTGAACACACGTATCCTCCCCAGCTCCCATTTAAAGATTATTTTTTCAAGCATGTTTTATTCAGACATGACAATGTATGTTTTAAGTTATATTAAGATGCAAATTAAATTTAAAATTCGTCGTTGAGAAAATAACGGATCACTCTGTGACCATGGTAACTAATTGCACAATCAATATATCTAGAGATTCAAAATCAGGTATTCTCTTCTTTCCATGTGATTGATGTGTGCTCAGAATCATCTTCGTGATTTGCTTCCCTGTGCTCATCTGCAATGTGCTATTCCTGATAAAGGAATCACTGAGCAAGGAGTCGCCGGCATCAATAGCATCAACAAGAACATGAAAGCTGGAGAAGATCCCGATTTCTTCCCCAAGTATCCCAGAGTAACTTTGTGCCAGGAGACCTCGTACAAAACAGGTAAAAGTCTTCTTGCTACCAAAGACTCCAAAAAGTTGAGGATGGTTCCTCCTTGAATTGCTCGTGCGCTATTTATTATGATGCATGGCATTTATTGAGAACACTTTTTATTCAACATGTTTTTTGTTTTGTTTCAGATTTTCAACCACCGGCTATTTGGAATTGGTCAGTATGTTTTTAGCACTGGGCGCTTCCCCATGGTGAGCTTACTACTCCCCAGGAACTGAGCATGGCCATCCAGATGGCTCGAGCCATATCAATAAAACCGCAACGGTGGACAATACGACGCAGACTTTCAAGGCCAGCCCGACTCATCGAGCTAAGCTTCAAGCTTAAAAGTTCGGCGCTGAATTTAACCTGACTCAATTTGTCATCAATCACAGTTTCAGGTAAACGTTTTTCCTTGAAAGAACACATTGGCCAGATCTTAAAATTACACTTAATGCTTAGATAGTGAGATAAAATAAGAAGAATATTATTTCGAAGATTCCAAGAGGTAAGGTCCAATTGTGAATTAATGTAGGAGATAGTACCATTATCTTCAACCCCATTTTTATACTCATTTTTCATAATCATATTTTTAGGATACATTCAGAATGGATTGAACATGGATTCTTTTAGTGTTCCCAAGTGTTTGAGAATGAAATAGAGAGTTCCTTTTCTTCTCTTTATTACAGATGTGAAAGAATTCTTCATCCGCTGCTTTGACGTGATGTGTCCTCCTGGGACTGTTGCTCCCTCTTCCGCAGTGATCACGAGCGTCGGCCTGTGTGCTTCACGATGGAACATTTCACGACTACTTTCACATCTGAGGTGAGAGGCAATACTCTATTGAGAGACCCTTCATCGTGGATTTGCCTTCTCCCCAAACCAGGTGAGATTCATACATTTATGAAGAACTAATGGAAAGGTAGTATATAAACTGGGATCGCAAAAACTCTCTGTTTCTCTGTGCCGTCAAAAGAGAAGCTCATCAATGCACACACACATATATTGTTACGAGTAAATGTAATAAAAGCAAATTGTATGGCATACCTTGTATTACTGATTTGAAATTTAGTTTGATTTATGTACCAATCAAGTGCATTGAATGAAATTTTTCAGTGTTAAGTTGTTCATATGTGCGCGTGTGTAATTTCTGAGAAATGAAATTACTCTCTAATATTGTAAGAAACTTAAGTATTGTGACGAACAAAGGGAAAATAAAAGGGCGATAGAGAGGAAACTTCCTGTGAAAGGTTTCTTCTGTAGATAAGTTGAAGGAGAGGAATCAGACGATTCCTCGTTCAACTTTATTCTGGACTTCAAAAATTGCATTGCATTTTTAGGAAAAACAGTGGGAATTAATTGAAGTAATAAATAAGTAGGAAACTAATGTAAATAAAGTATGTGTACTTGTAAAAAATACTACTTTTCATTGTCTGGAATAATGTGCGTGTGTTTCCTTTAAGTACCATATATCTCAGCTGAATATCATCTTGGAATACACTGGTTGAAAATTTAGGGGGTGAATGTAATGATTACATTGAGAAAATAGGGGCCCCAGTACTCGTGGAAATTTCCACTGAAGGTGAGATGTAACCTATTTTAGGAAATGTATGCAAATTTTTATTTCCCAGAGCGTCGTGCACGTAACAACAGAGATAGATTTCAGGGGAATCGATGCACGCGTTAAGTTCTTGTTAGAAGTGGAAATCCCTAGGCATGAAGTTGAAATATTAATTTTGTGTTCACGATTCCCCTCACCATTTAGATGATTTCACTTGTTCAAGAATAATAGGAAGTTATAAGTGCCCCAATAATAGATACGTATAGTATCAGTTTTTAAGCTAAACGATCATTCTAAATTACTAGTATGTGAAGATGGAGCTTGGGAAGAGGTCATATTAACAGTACAATACCACTCAAAAATAGATGTATTTCAATAGGGCACAACCCAAGACATCAATTTCGTGCTGCTACAGAAACTCAAATAGTCCAGAAAGTATTGCAAGACATTTTCAAAAGAATGGACTATATGCCCAACAACATATGTTATGCCTGCACTCGAAATACCACCATGGCTTTTCATAGTTTGCAATGGTGATTGGTCTGATGACGATTTTTTCTCAGGTGAAAGTAGATTCAATCTATCGTCTGATTTTACGAATGTATTTAATATCATGAAGATCTGGCAATAGTTATTGTCATGAAAATATTTTGGAAAGAGATTAGTATGTGATTCGCAAGAGGTGAATCATGTTTTGGGCAGAACATCATGGTCGAAATGGAAACGCGGACTTTTGAGAGTTTGACAAAGGGCTGACCGACTTGACATTGATGACGTTCTGCTTCCCACATGTATACGACTCCATCCAAAATTCTGATGGCGAAAGTTCCGTTCTGTGGTTGATAGCGACTTGTCATTGCATATAGGCTGTAAAAATTGTCTTGTTGGCAAAAAATATCTGTCACGCATAACCCAGCTAGCACATTCCTCTGGCATGAACCTCGGTAGTACGGGGTATCTTAAGAGATTTTATCACATTCCCTATTCGCCAGTTTCTTTCCACCATAAACAAGGAAACCCTCATTGCGTATAGTGAGAAGTTGTCTTAACAGCTCCTGGGTCATGTTTGTGTATGCTTCATTGTATTCAAAGTTGCCTCATTACACACATTCCTTGCTGAGATGACATTGAATATTATAAGTTGTGTGCATTCTTTATACAGCCATGTATTCGAAGAATACACACTTTCTGTACAAAACAACCTCTTACATAACACTCGGTGTACATCCTTTTAACATTTTCTTTTATTTTGAATGATGTTGAACATTTTTCAGTTTGTTGTTTATTCACGGTTTGTTTGTTTTGTTGTCAATTTGTTTTGTTGTACAATTATACGTAGATTTACATTAACATGTTTATTTGCTGCTTCGTCAACTTTTGTCCTTTAGTGTATTTTTGTAGTTAAGATAAACATGTGGCAGCAGGGAATTTATTTCATTTGCATCTAGAAATTTATCGTTTTTAATGAAAAGAAAGAACTTTCCCGACTTTCCAAAGTGTCGAGTGTAATTGAGCAAGAGACAAGCATTCAATTTTATTTCCGCAGTAGAATTTCTGCTACAAACACATCCGAAATGTTGCGTAAGGCTTGATTGTCGCAGTGCTGTGCATTATGAATTTCAAACGAACTGGCCACTCAAGAATATTACTTGAGTGTTTAACGCCGTTTCAGCAGAGTGTGACTCCTCAAAAAAGAACACAAATGCAGCAAGATAGTTCATAAGCTTTGCGTCATGATAGTGCATCATAACGTCGTTGTTTCTCCAGATTTCTTGACCAAGCATTTAAGAAATGTGGCTTCGTATTGACTTGATGTCGTCCCGAGTAACTTTTTCTCATTTTTATGGGTGGACAGTTTTTCCGTCCACACTCTTTTTGAATCCGGTGATGCAAAAAAATTGGTACAAACCTTAAGGAGATTCTCAATAACGACCGCGAGTCATGTTTTGAAGATGAAAAAAAAGAGGTCTTTTCAGAAGAACATTGACGCCGGAGAATATTACTTTTGAGAGAGACGTAATAAATTTTTGACCATTAAATTGATACACTTCGTTTTCATTTTTTTTTTTCGTAAATAATTTATCGGGAGTACCATAACGTCAGAAAATCGATTTCTTAACAAGATTTGCACATTATTTTTGATAAATCTTTATTTCTAGTGGAATGGAGAAGATTTCTAAGGTATTTCAGGACATTCTGGCTTGAAATCCTTTTTTTAGAATTCAGAGATTTTTACTTTTAAATTGAGTCCTCTTTATGCTAATACATATAGTAAGTGCAAAACATTAATAAATAAAACTAAAAGTATACAAACACGAGAAATGAGCTACTAAACAGGCTTAGCACGCTAAATGTTAACTGCACAAATAAATTAAAATATATAACAAAGACTGTATTAAAAAAATTCAAAAGATTACTCCTTGACTAATATTGTAGATAGATAATGCAAAGAGGTATGACAATATATGAAATACTGTCGAGCCTCTATATTGCGAATTTTTCTTTTATAACGAACTTTTTTGGAAGCAAGAACATTTCGATTTTTCTTCGTAAAACAACCTCCCAATAGCGAAGTACATTTTGCATTTTATACAACGAACTTTTTTTTCTCTTAGAATTCATTTTTTTTCCCTCTCATGTTTTAAAGTATTTACGGACATTTCAATTGATTCTCTCTTTTTTACGCATTTTTGGTGGTCATAAATCTTGAACTGGTTTTATTAGGTTACTAACTTGATGAGAGCAATAGAATTCAGAGTGTTTCATCAAGTGCAACCTTTAACCCCATTGTCACTTCACTAGAAACTTCTTCGATAAATAAATAATGTGATAAAATAATGTATGTTTTAAAATTACTTGTGTATGCTTTTAAATTGGAAAATGTCCTTAAAATTCATTAATTTAAATATAAAATTATTTTCCTAATGTTGAAAATACAGTGATACGATACGAAAATATTCGATATTCTTTTCTTTTGTTTCCCTTTCACATTTTCTTTTTTGTTATGGGTAAGAAATACGAAATAAATGGATAATTTACAAAAAGCTACTTTTTTTTTAAAAATATATAGTGTTTAGGAATTTAAAAAATTTGTTTTATGGGGTTTTATAAAGTATATTGAAAGACGAACACTCATATATATAACGAACTTCTTTTCGTAACTAAGCGACTTCGTTAAATGGAGTCCATTTCTTCTTTCCATAAAGATGAAATTAAAACACAAAATGTCAACGGTTTATATAGCGTACTGTCAAGCATCGAGTGATTCCAGTAGTTTGCCTTTTATGTGTGAATGTAACCCCGAAGACTAGTTCCTCTATTTTTGAGAAAATCCTTAAACTATTTATTGGTCATTTAAATGGAAATCATTGGGTACCACTCCTATTTTGCATTTACCATAAACTCCAAACAACATCAACTTTTAGGAGTAGTTGACGCCCATCCGGTATAGTGACATACTGTTGTGCTGTAGGGCCTGGGTTCAGATCCGGGGAAGGCATGGATATTCGTAAGCGTGTAATGTGGTATGGGGGCATTCTAAATATTCGTCTAAATATTGCGGCACTCTACAAATATTTGTTGAGCTGCAAGTCCTCTCGTGAGGTTTCTTAAAAGGGGAAGATCAAGCTAAATCGTACTGTCATTTGTATGGTGTTCAAAGGTGAGGCTAACGTCGGTTGTAAAAACTAATCCTTTGTCACGATGGTACCGTGAGGACCCCTCGAGGAACTTCGAGCATAGCTCGATCCGAGATGGTAGTAGTAACAAGCAGAATTGAGGTAGGGAAATAGCGCTCTTAAAATGAAGTCGTCGAGACGGTAGAGATGGGGCTCGGCCATGAGAGTATTATTCAACAACCCCTCTTGCCAATTTTAATTTATATTTTTTCCAGTATCGAGAATATGACCAGATTAAAGTGTTTACCTACATCTTTCTAACCCCTTAAAGCCTTCAACAAAAGTATTCTCATTTAAAATGCTTGTTCTTCTAGACAAAGGTGTAGAAGAAGGTTTCAATGTTGTAGGCAGGAAGCCCTAGAGAGACATAATATCGTTCTTCGATGATGGAGAAGGACAAGGTCATTACCAGGATTCATCACACCACTATTTCCGCGCATCTGGTCAAGGTAAATAGAAAAGCATTCACCTTTTTTTGTTAGTAACATTTTAACTCATGGAATAAAGAATAATTATAATTTCAGTTCATCACACTATAATGAGAATTTCAAGTAATTCTTCATTTTAGATAAAAGATGAAGTACGATATTTCGATTCTCATCTGGGATTGAGGAAAGTGCAGTTAGCTCTTTTGGGTCTCAAGTTCCTATAATATCCTCACCACAGAACAATCAAACTATAGATAATACACTGCAACTCATAGAACACATTCAAAAATCTGTCTTATTCCGATTATTAATAATATAAATAATCGGCGTGGAGAGAGTTTTTAAATATCCTGGCTTACACCAATAGCTGATATTTAGCTAGGAAACGATATTTTCAATCCGATTATACTGCCATTTTCTTTCTCTATTAGCTAAGTTTTTCTACCATTTCGTTACAATAATTAAAATCTGGGGTTAAAGTCTTGAACACAGGTAGTCAATTAGTACGGCAACCAAAGTATAAAACTATCTATATGTATGGGAATCCAACCGAAATCTTCAAAAAGATTGGATTCTTCAAAATGGCGGGGTTTTTATGGCGTGGTGTCTAGGGTTTTTAGGGTGTGTTAGTTGTTACGGAAATAAAGTAGACAACATAGTTGAAAAGAAACTAGTTGAAAACTAAACAATTTATTAGAGGTATATAGGGGAGTATTTACATGGGGAATATTTCAAAAGAATAGGAAAGGATTAGATAAGCATATTTCGGAAGAATAGAGGGAAGTTAGATCACATTACTTTAAAGGGGAGGCAATTGAGATTAAATAGAATTCATTATGAGATTGCTAATAAGACTTACCGCCTGGCGCGGACGAATGATAGAACTCGTTATGGTACTATTAAGATTTTCGCCTGGCGCGGACGAAAGTGCGCTGACGCGCGAAACACGACTTCTCTCGACGAATGTTGGTGGGCCTCTGGGGAAGAAAAAAGGTTCGCTGTCGGCGTTTTTTAAGGACGCTAGATGGCGTTGATGTGGAATACTGTTTTTGATTGGAATTGCCGACCTCGGTAAATGTGATAACTGCTTAAAAATGGAATATCCTACAAAATCACCCTCCTCTGACTGAGCTGGTCTCTCGCTCTTACAATATTGAGGAAACTAAATTATTTGCTAAAAGCTAGGAGTGGATTCAGCTATAACCATAATTTTAAAATATGAATGTTTATACAATGGCAAAAAAAAAAAATATTGTTCTTATTATAATAAAATATACAGATGAAAGATGCATACCCGATATTTACAATTCCGGATCTAAAATAAAACATAAAAATACCAAAATATTCTATACTGCGACTTGCAATTAACTAAATACCAAATCACAAACACAAAAAAATATCCTTCAAATGGGTTGAAGGTAAAGAGAATAATACTAAAAATATAATAATTGTTTACAAACGAATATAAGATAATTGTGGAAACGAGTTTTTACACCACATAATAGCAATTAATTTCTCTGAAAAGGTAATAATAGCAGAAGATTAAATATAATAATTACTATCAAAATTTAATTTGTATATAAAAATATTTCATTAAATCAGCTGAAAATTGAGGGTGAATTGGGTTTGTCCTTCGTGATGACCAACCTTTACCACTTCATATCTATTTCTAAATTCACTTTAGTTGCACTATTTCTCTGTTTCAAATTGCGCATTATACCTATTTACTCGAGAGTATCTTGAAGGGCTACGTCTTCTTATGAAGCTCATGCTTAGATTTCAAGTGTCCAATTCTTCAAAAAGTCTCCTGACACTTTTGATCCAGTTTTGGAAATTTTTTCTGAAAGATTTGACATTTCTAGTTGAGGGTACTTAGTTTTTCACTCTTCACGGAACATAAAAGCATTAAATTCTGCACATCTCATCTTTCTTTTTACATAGGTACGTTCTAGGACTTTACATGTTGATGAACTCGGACGTATAATCCCCTTCTTTGTACATTGGGCTATCTTTCTTCTTTTTGTTGTATGTCTTTCGGTTTAACTTTCTGGCGTGTACATTTCTCGACGATCCATCTTTTCTTTTTTTACCTCTTACATGCTTTCGGTGAACGCTAGTAGTTGACGAGGTGGTGACATACTAGGTTCTTCGTCTTTCAGAATATTTTCATTGGCGTCGGTAGATGCTCTTTATTTTTTTCGCAGCATATGTCTTGTATTAACTTCTGGAGTTCCTTTTAATTTAAGCAATTTTCAAACATGACACGCAGGTCTAGCTCTTGAGAAGATTTTTCAGCTTGAATATTTTGCATAAGTGCTTGATTTTCATATTTGATGAATTTAACTCCCTTCTTTCATTAGCTTTGAATAGATAGCGTTCCAAAGGATTACGACTAATAACACTTCAATTTTAATTTATCGGCAGAGTACAAACGTACGCAGTCAATGAGCTCCGTACTACATTGTCAATTTCAAAATTGTAATTCCAAAAGACAGGCAGTTTGTCTGCTATTAGCTTCGCCAATACCTGTGAGTATTTTATTCTAAATAATTTTCATTGGAGTCCATAATTCTTCTGCTTGTGTTCTCTCACCCAACAAACTTACAGTACCTGTCTATAAAAGCTTGGTGGTGCTGCTTCTTTCGAAAAACTAGTACGTAAACCTTCCTTAACGATGAGGTATTTGCAGGATTTCCTCTGGACGTTCTTTGTTCGTGACTTTGAATAATTCGTCTGAGCATTGTAGTTTGGGTACTTTCGTAATTTTTGTTGTAATACCCTTTCTGTGCATTGTCTTGACATCTTTTGGTTATTTCATTGTTACCCAGAGGTGACAGGAGATTGATGTGTTTATTTGAAATTTGGTACGACGCTGGAAACTTCTTATCTGTTCTGTTATAGTATTCGGGTATAAATTTGCTTCCTTATCACGAGTTTTTCAATTGGTTTGAATTCTTGTTTCTTCGCAAATGGATTTAAGCACTTTTGCTTCAGTGTCTTTTAAAGCGATATTTTGAATTCGCGCTTCAGGTTTTCTGCTAATTGAACAGGGAGAGTTCATATTTGGCCATTCAAAGTAATATTCGCTTTAAATTCGAAGGTGTTTTTTCCGCTTAAGTTGATCGTTATGATTAGATCCAGATAATTTTTCGAGCTATCTATCTTTAAACCGTCTATCCAACCGTTTGAGTAAGTATTTAATTCATGGTAGAAATCAATCCATGTTCTTTCAGGAGCCTTTTGATGAGAAACAAATAGCTGTCGAAATTTTTCTGGAGTTAGCTTAAAACGTTTCAGTAGTAAGTCTTTAACATGTTCGTAAGAGTGAGCTTTGTCATCAGGCTCTCTCGCTATGATGTGAGATATTTCAGCCGGTAATAAGCCTAACAGATGAGAAACCCAAAATTCTTGATTTATATCCAGTATCTGCGCTTGACGTTCGAATAATTTAAGATAAAGACTGATGTCTTCTTTCAAATCGAAACGATGTATAAATTTTGACACTTCTTTGACGTGAAATTTAGTATTACTGCCTTCGGATGTATCAGCACCTAATTTGATTGCGCTTGGATCCTCAACTTTTCCAATTCAAATTCGTCTTTACGTTTTGTTCATCAAACTTCAGATTTTCGATGTGTATTCTTTCTTCTCGTTCTTCTATGCGTAATTTTTCTGCACTGGCTTCTATGCGTAATTTTTCTTCCTTGGCCTTACGATCCTCTACTATCGTTGTGTGTAGGTTTTTGGTTAGATCTTCGTCATATTCTTCACTACTAGTAATTAGGTCTTTGAGAGTAGCGATGGTCATAGATTTATCGAATTTTAAATTTAGTTCTGTGGCTAAGACGAATAAATCTTCACGTCGACCTTTGCCGAGATAGGCCATTTTAAAATTTAAATTTAATTTTATTTAGTAACTAAAAGAATTAACTAAACTGTCACGCGTTCCAACAATAACAATGGTATCACTATAGTATAGCAAATCTCGCTTTCAATTAACAAAATTCTTAAGATAAAATTGTAATGCACCAAAATACATTAAAAATGCAATGAAATACTCAAAACTTTTACGCTTAAAAATATTTTAGACCAATAATGTTTAAAACAACAATGCGAGCTAAAACTTGTAATACTTAAATTGAAATACTTCAATTATTAATTTCACAACCAAAAAACTTCTATAAAACATTTAATATATCAGTTGTCTCCTTTTGTTATAATAAATGCAAAAAAGAATTTGAAAGTAAAAATAAATTAAAGTAAATCTTGTGTTTTTTTTTTAAAAAAATGAGATTAAATTTATTACAAAATGAAAAAGAATTTAATCATTCGAAACGAAACAATTAGAAGTTAGTCACTTAAGGAAAAAGCTCATATATATATTTTTATTACACCAATAAAAATAAAATCATTCAGGATCTATCTCATGATCAAATTCTAATAATAAGCACACTTTTCAATTGAAAGCATAATAATTCTGTCAAAATGAACTCAAAATATTCATATATTGAATGATAAAGTACGCCATTAAAATTGGATCATCTAGGATGTTTCATCAATAAATTATAAAAATGAACGATGTTTAAATGAAAAGCAAAAATAATTCAGTGTAATTTCTTCTCAAAATACAGGAAATGATTAATTTATTACACAACAGCTGTGGGGAAAAATGTAAAAAGAGATCAGTAATCGAAAATTGCGAAATATTTATCCTGAGAATGATGGATTTATGAATTCCTAATGCTAAGAGGCACAGTCAAGGTCAGTGACGCAACAAAACGGAAATCCTTAGTTTTGCATATTGTACAACATATCAAATACAATAAATCAATTCGTTTTTAAATGAATTGCAAAAAGTTAAAATGAATATTCATCGATTTCCTTAATATTTTAAAAGATATACTTGCAAAGAATTTAATACGGGCGATTAAATATGCACAAATAGAAAAATAGTATTTTAAAGATAAACATTATGCTTTAAACATATGAATTATATACTTTAAAAATTCAAACACAATTTTGATATTAACAGCATGACGATGGCTCTGAAATTCTTCTTTTAGAGATTTCCTTTCTTTTAATGAAGAACATAATAAAAAACAGTACCTGATACAGTTGTTGAAAACGTAATTTTCTTGGATGCTGCAGATGAAGCTTGAAATGGACTCACTGAAATTTCATCAAAGCGCTTGTACGACGAAGTAACTTCAAAAAGGAACACTGTTGCTATAATGTTAGTATGTTATGGTTATGAGAGGCAAACCGTTTGTTTACATTTCAGTCAGCGTCCCCAATTTGAGCGTTAAGCCAAATTTTTTCAAAAAGAAGGTTAGGAAAAGAAGATTTTAAATCAATCCCGGAGCGATCCCCAATTATTTCTGTGGAATCCAACCGAAATCTTCCAAGAAGATTGGATTCTTCAGATGGCGGGGTTTTTATGGCGTGGTGTCTAGGGGTTTTTAGGGTGTGTTAGTCAATTTCGAAATAAAATAGACAACATAGTTCAAGAAAGAAACTAGTTGAAAACTAAATAATTTATTAAGAATTATAGGGGAGTATTTACATGGGGAATATTTCAAAAGAATAGGAAAGTTAGATAAGCATATTTCGGAAGAATAGGAAAGTTAGATCAAATTACTTTAAGGGAGGCAATTGAGATTAAATAGAATTCATTATGGTGCTATTAAGACTTACCGCCTGGCGTGGACGAATGATAGAACTCGTTATGGTACTATTAAGATTTACCGCCTAGCGCGGACGAAAGTGCGCTGACGCGCGAAACACGACTTCTCTCGACGAATGTTAGTGGGCCTCCGGAGAAAAAGGTTCATGTCGGCGTTTTTAAAAAGGACGCTAGATGGCGTTAATGTGGAATACTGTTTTGATTAGAATTGCCGACCTCGGTAAATGTGACATGATCTTTCTTACAAATGGAATATCCTACATATATATATATATAAAGCGTGCAAATAACCAAATATCATACAAAAAGAGGATAACCTACATGAAATTGGGACTTGTAAAACACATGACTTTTAACAAATTTGGTAAATTCAATGCAAAAACTACATTATTTTTTTAAAACACACATTTAATACAACTGATCACATACACGAGTACATTTGTTATTTTGATAAATAGTTTTGAAATGAGACAATCTAAAACATAGTTTAAAATTAGACTAATTGTGATTAGACTAATTGTTGACTAATTGTGATATTGTTTGCTAAATAACACGGAAACATTAGATTTGTGGTGCCTCAATTTCAATAGTATGCGACTGCATTAAATTTGGTAAAACACCATTTTCAATAATTTGACCGAAAAAACCGAAGTTTATTTTGCTTTTATTTCAACTTTCATATTATTCTATTCTCTGTATTTTAATGTTGGATCATATCTGCAAGCAGCTGTATTATTGGCCTGAGATTTATTTTTGTGATAATTTAGTTAAGAAAGAAAAAATACAGCATCATGTAACAAAATTTGTTTCAAACGTATAGAGAATGTATTTGATATAGCATGACTACGATAAACCTGGATCCCCACATTTGATTAGTTATAATTGTAAGGGGTATATCAGGGTGTTGACTCATAATAAAATAAATTCTCATCCGAAAACTTGATCAGTTCAAACTTTATAAGAAAAAAAAAAGTAAAAACAAATCTTTCTTTATAGCCTGTGTGACGTATATTCAATGACAGTACTAATAACAAAAGACCTCCCTCCCTCTGATCTTTCGTAGAAATTTTGGGGCTATAAAAGAGATAGACACCTGCTTCGCTTTGCTTCTTGGGGGAAGGGACGTAACAAGAGACGGCCAACGCATTCTTGAGGACGTTTCGACTGCACCCATTTCTTGTAGACTGGATAAGCCACAATTTTTATTTCCTAAGATCCGAAAAATAACTATAATGCTAATCAATCTTAAAGGCAATTCAGTTTATCTTTATTTTCTTACGAATTAGCTTAGAAAAATTTACATTTTCTTTTTAAATCTCATAGATATCGATCCTAATTAGTGATATTCTAAAGTAATATTGTTTTTAATTTTTCATGTCTGTAATGCTTGTTTATGATTACATTTAAATCAGCTAATATACCTCCTTTACATTTTTTAATTTAAAAGACTTGGTGCCTAAATTTGATGCAAAAAATGCAGATATTAACCTATTTTCTTGAAATTTTTGAGAGGCAAGCCAAGAAGGAGAAAGTTTCGGACGACAGGTGGGTTTCACAACTCATTCCGTTGCTCCCTGTGGAATCGACTGAATTGATAGCGAAGGAACCCCCGGAAAAAGGAGACGATTATCCTCACATTAAAAAATTACTTTTAAATAGATTCCAGCTGACTCCCGTAGCCCTTAGAGATAAGTTTGAATCCCATCAGCGAAGACCAGGTACTTTATGGTCAGATTTAGTTTTTGACTTAAGGTCTTATTTGGAAAATTGGTTGGCCGGAATGGAAATAAAAGATTTGAAGGAGTTAAAAGAATTGTTAGTGACCGAGCAATTAAAAAAGAGAGCCCCCATTGAGGTAGTGGACCATTTTATCGATTCATGGGATAATTTTAAGGACGCTACTGATCTAGCAGAAAAATTAGACCATTTCGAAGCGGTAAAAAAAGTACATAGAAAACAAAATACGATGAAAGTAGGTGAGCGGAAGCAATTTGATAGGCAACCGGTCGTAGGCAACAAGGTAAATCAGTTTAGCGGAAAACATAAGCAAGTTAACACTCCAAACAAGGGATCTTATAGGGATGAGGGATTCCAGGGAAAAGTACAAACTAAGAGAGATAGTCAAAGGGAATGGGAGAGACCATTCGAAAGAAAAAAATCCATCATTTGTTACTATTGCAATGAAGACGGTCACATAAAACCCTCTTGCCCTAAACTTACAAAAAACAATGTCGAAACAGTGGCTAACTTAAAAGTAAACTCCGGGAATGAGGACCCCTTTGAGAAATTGAAAGTAAAATTTGAAATAAATGGAGTGGAGCGTTTGTGTTTGAGAGATTCTGGGTCCGCAATAGACGTGTGCGCCCGCAGTTGGATAAACGAGAACGATCTTTTGGGGGAATATGTTTGGCTCAAAAGCCCATTGGATGACGTGTGCCACTGCCTACCACTCGCAAAAATAAAATTTAAAACCAAGGGGGGTGAGTTTTACACGAAGACAGCAGTCAAAGCAAACAGCCCCTCGGGCGAACCTTACCTTACCAGCGGATCTTATTGAGTCTAGTGAAAAGGGTGTGCACACGATAAATGCGATTGTGACGCGAAGCGCCAGTAAATTAGCTTCGGTTGAGAGGGAAGGAATGCAGGTTTAAACGTGGCGAGCGAGTTTTCAATTGAAAACACGGATCCAGTTCTTCCCACCCAAAAGGATGGAAATGAATCAATGACAGAAATCCCGGTGTTTGACGGAAAGAAGGCGTGGCTAGCCCAAATAACGAGTTCTGACTTTAGTTCAGAGCAAACGAAATGCCCGACCTCCGTGCATTGTGGGAAAAGGCCAAATTAGGTGTGGACGGAGAATTTCGGATTGTGGAAGGGAATTTGGTTAGAGTTACTAGAACAAAAAGAGGGACGAAATACGACAATTGTGTGTGCCCTTGAAATTCAGACTAGAAATTAACCGGTTGAGCCACGATGAAATTGGGGACATTTGGGTGTCACAAAAACCAAGGATAGTGTTGGGGAGTGGTCCCTATGTGTTTTTGCTCTCAGGAAACCAGACGAGGATGTTGACAAAACACCTTTATTTTCTCTCTCGGTTGTGCTCGGGGCGTATGTCGGAACACTTGCGATGGGCACCGTAATTTCACGCTCTCGCTGGTCTGATCTCCCACACACACTCTGAAAACTCTAGTTCTCGTTTTGCTTAATACACTTAATCACTACCGGGCGGCGCCCTCTGCGCATGTTCGAACATACCCCCCGGCCTTGCAATATTAATATTCAACAATACAGTTTCACAATTTACAAGTTTCAAGTTACACAATTGGTTTCAAAATTATTATATATATAAAGGTACTATAAATTTTCAGTAAAAAAACAAGTTAAAATTACAATAGAACAATTTTAAAAGAAAACACAAAACTTAAATGGAAATTGACCTAATATTTACATCTATAGGTAGAATACAGATTTTAGTTATGGGCCCTTAAATTCTCCTGTTTTTGTTTTATTCTGACTTTTTTCCCTTTACCATCAGAACCGATAGACCCCAACGACGTCCCAAAAGCCAGTTGCAAACTGGTGTAAAATCCTCCTTTTTACCATTGTAAAAAATTACATTGTCCTTCCGATCATCCATTTCTCTTGTTGGAGTATTTGATAATCGGTACCCTTTTTTTTCCAAACTACCTGTTACCGTTTTTTCCCAAATGGAATCTATTGTCATTAATATTAATTACGGGCTAAAGAATTGAATTTTGTCACCAATCAAGAAATGTGGGTTTATTTCAAAGTTTCAAAAATCATTGATATTGGTGAAAGGGGGGTCGGGAAATTTTAAAAATTTCCCTTCCACCTGGATAATCACTGTTTCAAATTTCCCGTATGTGAGTCGGGTGATTCTCATATTGAGGTGATATTTCCCTGATTTATGCCCGCCTCCCAAAGCCCTATTTTGGGGGGCCCTTGGAAAAAAATTACAATCCCTTTCTCATGAAATTGCCGCAAGATTTTGATCTGGAAAGTTAAGGGTCTTATAAAATGTTTTTTGTTGAGAATTAGCACCAACAAAATTTGTTGATTATCCAAAAAAATTTTTGGAACTTTTTCCCTCCCTAGACATGAATCTCTTGGGGGTCCAATTATTGCACCGAAGTCAAATGGGAAAAATTTCTAAGTGGAGGAGAGTAAAAACAAACCACACACAAACATAAATTTTATTTAGAACACCCTTTCTGGTTTTTGTAAGTTACAAAATGTGGACCCCCCAAAAAAGCCCAGTTATACTAAAGGGAGGGGCCATATTTATTTTTTTCATTTGGGATTCCCATTATTTGAGAAGGGGAATTTTTACACTTGAAAACACCACAAAAAAAGGAACCGTTTTCCCCGCTGTTTCTACCTCCAAAGAAAAAATCTAAATCTTATGCATTCAGCAGCCCTTTGGGACCAAGGGAAAATAATTTCTTTGTAAAGTTATGAAAAATTTTCTAAATTAAAATTTTTTAGCCAGTATAGCTGGATGCTTTTGGCTGTAGGGTAGGAAGTTTTTTACCCTTCCACCAACTTTGGGACCCTTTTATCATCCGGGAATATGTTCAAAGATTTGGGAACCTGACGGGTCATTTGTTAATGCCACTCTGGTCCTGTTTAATAAGCCAGGTTTCTTATCATTTCCCTCACTCGTAGTTAAAGGTCCCCTCTTTTCACCTTATCTGCAATTGTCAATAAATCTATAAATATAAGAAATAATATGTATTTTTTTAAAATAATTATTAGAAAGGTCCATAAAATGGTTGAAAAAGTAAAAGTTTGAAACTCAAAAGAAGTCTCCAGAGTTCTCTCAGACACCTTAGTTGCAGTCAAAGTCTTTCTCTGTGGTTTCGCAATGAAGTGGTTAAAAAGCACTCTGTAGAAGAAGCCGGACAGCCAATAGAGAGTCGCCCGGAAGCTCCTCGGGAAGAGTCCTCTACATAGCACATCCCAGGATTCGGGCCCTGATGCAATGTGATACCACTGGTCAGGGGAACTTAGTTGATGTCTTAGAGACCCCGTTTTAACGAACGTCTTCAATTCTTTTGATTCTCGTTTATCCAGAAATACAATAGTCGAATCCGACCAAAATGCACAGCTGTTATCCCAACCCTTTCATTTCCCAATTTGCGGCAAGAACTGCCCCACACAGTTCAAGTCTTGGAAGGGAAATCTGCTTCAGAGGCGACACTGGCTTTCCCGTTACGAGACAATTTAACTTCCCAAGGGGCAGATGTAGACTTGAGATAAATGGATGAACCATACCCCTTTTTTCCGATGCCGCTAAAGCTTTATAAATTTCCCCCGGAATCAAAAACATCTGTCAAAAAATGTTATTCACCTTAAAAGTCGATAAATCGACCCCACCCTTTCTTCTTTGGGAAGTTTATCACCCACCCCAAATTTCCACAACCACAATCTTGCAAAAACTTTCCCCGATGTTTGGGCCCGGGGGGCCCAAAGGGTAAAAAGATTCTTAATAGAGACAAAATCATTTTTTTTGGTGAAGGGTTTGGCCCTCTGTTGCTCATTCTGGAAACAGCTAACTTGGGTTAAATTATTCCTAGCGCTTTAGTCTCATCAGACTCCAAGAAAGATACCCTGAGATTTGAAGTTATCTCGAAATTTCCACACCACTTATGAAGATGCATTCCTGCGGTCTTAACATTTTATTAATTGATGCTGCAATTCGATTACCCTTCTATACCCCGGGTCCCCAAAATTATCATCCATGTACAGTCACCAGACCACAGGAGCTGCCAAAGAAAAAAAATTTTTAGCTTCATCTCTCGCAACTGCTTCAAAGTTCTACGATAAGGTGCGCTAACTGTCCGTAGGTTATGTAGTTAACTGATGTTTTATTGGTTCTCCCATGCCCTTCTTCCACAGAATTATTTGCAAACACGTTTTCTCTGGATGGTTTATCAGGAAACATTTTTCATATCCCAAGTAAAGGCATATTTTTGGGTGGAAGCGAACCATAAGGAAAAGAGGCTTCTTGGACCAGTCGCCCATTAAATTGAATTAAATTTAGAGATTTCCCTCGTTGAAGGACTTGATGCAAAAAAAAGTTCTGAGTTTGTTGTAGATTTTTTTGGGGGGTAAACACCATGGGTGGTACAAAAAAACTCAGACCCATCCGTCTTGATTTCCCCCTTGGGCCCAAAACCCCATATTCCTGTAAAAATTTTCAGAGGGACAAATATTTTTATCTCCTTACGTTTCCACAAAAGTTTTAAACTCTGAATCGCAGTTGTTTGGGTTCACCAAACGAAGGATTTCCCCTTTTAATGGATCGCCACCTATATTTCCCCGGTCATTTCGAATGAGTGTTTTTAAAATGGTCTTCCAAATATCTAATTATGGTTTTAATAGAATCGATTTCACATTTTCGATTTCCCCAAAAATTTTAAAGGAAAGCTCTAGATTATCCTCAACCGAATCCCAAATTTCTTTCCTCGCCTGAAAGACCCGGGAAAAGACAAATCCGAAAAAAAGTGTTTTGAAAAATAACATTTTAACCCTCCCTCTTGAACCGTCCGGGGAACATTAACATAAAACTTTGCGCCTAATAGCATTTGCACGCGCTCTGGAATATTGAAATTTTTCAGCTAATTTAAGGGTTGGGAATATTATTCAGATTAAAATCGATTTTCGTTGTTGGAACAAGATCTTCCCTTATTTTGGGACCAAAAAGCAATGTTTCAATATAACCCCTTCTTTTTTGCAATAGATACTGAAACGCGTAATCAATCGGAGTTACTGATTTGTTTAGTCCAGAAACCGAAACATTAGTTTTTTATTTTTTTTCAATCCAATTTCCATAAGCTCCCAGTTAAAAAATTCAAGGCCCCCCCTTTTTCAGAATTGCTTTTACTGGGGGAAAAACCATTTTCACACTTTATAAACAAATTGTGAGTTAGCAAAACACATTTTTTTTGTTTATACCTTTCGGTTAGTAAGTTATGAATTTCTACTCCCGGCTGAAACTGGCGCTGATTTTTTAGAGGTTAAAGTTGGGAAATTTTTTACTTCCTGGTTTTGAGCTCACCTTATAATGAATCGTTTTTTTATGCCTCTTTTGACACTCAGAACAAAAAATCTCGATTTACAGCTTTCGTCTATGAGATGTAGAAAGGGAATTAACGCAAATGTTGTTAGTTTTAATCAGATCAATTTCTTTTTTTGGGGAAATTTTAAATACACTGCACACTCTTTTTTAATGGATGGATTTAGGAACAAACACATTTAGAATTTTAACCCCACTCAAAATAAATAGCCGGGTTTTTTACTGGGTTATTTCTAGTAAGGGCATTCGGCAAAGGTTTTAATCTTCCCCGAGAAGTGTTATACAATCTATTTCTTTGGAAGCTCCAGTGGGGGAAACCAATCATTTCCTGCTCAACGGAAATGTGTGTGACCTACTTTTTTTAAGCGAACTGAAAATTTTGTCGGACACAATAAGACGTTTAAAAAGTCAAAATCAGAGACCTTCCTTAATTTTTTTAAATAATACTGCCAATTTGTAATTAAAAAAATTTTTGAATATATGTTTCATTTGGATGACGCGTAGTTTTTAAATTGTTCAAAATTATTTACTTGCCGTATTCTTAGAATAATTTATTTTTGTTTATCATAATTGTTAAGTCGTCATCTTTAAATATGTTAACACATTTGGCCTCCCCAAAAAATTTAATAAAATCTTCAACTTAAATTTCCCCGGGGACATTTTTGATACAAAGGCTCTTTTTAACGAAGCGAAAAAAAATGCCCAACCTTCAGGTCTATTAGGCACCTTTTACCGTTAAAGCTAACACTTTTCACCCAAAGCATCCAGCGAGTTACAAACTCCCCTGTTTTCTCGTTATCTGAATTAACTCCAACATTTAAAAGTGGGTTTAAGGGAAACTCCTTTTTTTGTAACCTATTTTCCGCTTTTTTTCGGCTTCCTACTGCTTACGGTCTTCCCCGCTTTCTTACGGTCCTCGATCGTATATTGAATTAAAACCTAACAAATTAACGTTCTCCCTTTAAAAAATTTTATTTTTTTTAATATAATTTCAGTTAAGTCAACAATAGTTACTTTTTCAGAACAGTCTCCCCAAATTCAAGAGAGATCCAAGATCTTTTTTACGGAGTTCTAAACATTTTCAAAAAATTAATTTAGTCCCAATTTTTAACAATAAAACACATGAGACCACTACCACCACCGAAAAATTTGCCAAAATAAAGGGGCCAATTGGGATGGGCCAGTGTTTTCCCCTTGCAGCGGGTTTTAAAAAACCCTTTTATTTTTCCGGTTTGGGGAAAAACCCTTTCGGAATACTTGGCAGTAAGCCCTTTTTCCCCTTTCCCCCCAAAACCCGAAATCTGCGTTTTTTTAAAACCTTTAACCCCCGGGGAAATGCGATCTCGCAGTGGGGGGGTTTTTTCCTTTTTTTTCCAAAAAGTTTCAAAAGAGGAATTTTTAACGGATCTTTTACTTTTTAAAAGGCCCAAAAATTCCCAAACCAAACTTTTGAAAATCAAACGGTGGTTCCCCCCTTCACCAAAAAAAACCGCGATTTTGGGCCGTGAAAAAGAGGTTTTTTAAAAAAACTTTTTAAAACGTTTTTTTTTTTGAAAGGTTTGCGTTTAATCTGGGGATTGGGAAGAAAAAACCTTTTTTCAAAAGGAATATTTCTTTGCGCACGCAGAAAGCCTGGGGTTTAGCCCCCTCTTGAAATTTTTGGGGAATTGGGGAAAGGGGGAATTTAAAAAACCCCTTTTTTTAAAAAAAAATTTTTTGAAGGTATGGGGAAAGGAAGAAACGAAAGGAAAGGGGGGGGGAAACGCAAAATTAGAGTATATTCTACAACTGTTAAAATAGACTCAAGCGTTGCCAAGAGTTCACTGATTACAGCAGATGGAAGAATGCCAACAAAAAAGGAAGACTTGGTACGATCGGAACTTTGCGATGGAAAGGAAATTTCCTAAAAGGCAATCTGGTAATGGTAATGGCCACCTCCTACGGAATAAAATGGATGTAAGAATTGGATCGGTGGGAAGGTTTTAAAAATAAAATTTCGGAGACAATTATGTGGTGATTTACCGGGGAAAAGGGATACAATTTATCATGTCAACCTTATGAGAGCCATATCATTTGGAGGCCAGAAGCTTTTGTAAAACCCCAGTAATAGAAGAGGTTTTTAGGAAAATATTTAGAAGGATGCGGAAATCCCTTACCCGTTAAAGCGGAGCACTACGTTCGATTACGAGGAGGTATGTAAAGAGAGCCATTTATTAGACAAGTTATCCACTGATCAGATTAAAGAGTTAAAAAACCTAATAATTAAAAATAGAGACGTGTTTTCCTCGGACCCAGGGACAACTCATTTAATGAAAATGGATATCGAGTTAATTTCAGAAAAACCCATTAAAACAGAAACAATACCGCATGTCCCTAGACAAATCAACATCTTAAAAGATGAAATAAACGACTATTGGACTTTGGGAGTGATCGAGATAAGGTCAATTTGACTTTGCAGTCGTCTCTCTCATTCTGGTTGAGGGGGTCCATCGGGATCCAAGGCCATGGGTAGATTATCGCCACCTAAAAATGGAGTAACACGCATAGAGTTTTTCCTTTGCCGAACATAGAAGAAATTGTGGAAAGGGGTTGGCGCCGCACCATATGTGACGGTAATTGATTTGTAAAGGTTATTTTCAAATTCCCTCACACCGAGAGCTCAAAAGGTACGCGCGGCTTTTGTCGCGCCTTTACGGTGCACCTCATCCGAAAAAATGATGTTCGGTTTCATATGCGTTTCCTTTTTACTTCTGCAAACTAATGGCTACAGGTTTTGGAAGGATTAGAGTCGCTTGCTCTCCCTACATCGATGACATAGCCATCTTTTCCCAAAAGTGGAAAGACCATGTGATGCATATTGACCTTGTGCTAGGGAGACTAAAGCGGCCGGTTTAAAAACCTTCGAAATGCAATTTGCGCAGGAGGAGGTGTTATTAAGGTTCTGGGGAGTAGATCTAGTGATATGAAGATAAAAGGCTATAAAAAGATTTTTTCCTCCTCCCACTACCACTAAGACCCAAAGTAGATCTTTTTTAGGAATCGTAGGATATATACTACACTCATTACATCTCCAACTACTATAGCGGGATAGCGTCACCCTTGACCGACGCCCTCAAGGGGAAAAATTAAGAGAAAAGCATCACGTGGGATGAAAAGAAGATGCGAGAAAGGCGTTCGCAGAATTGGAAGGATAAACTTGTCTCAGAAACATATTTTGTTTGCTCGGATTTCTAAAGAATTTTGTTTTTGCAGACGGACGCAAGTGATATAGGGGAGCTGGAGTAGTTTTGTCATAGAAAATAAACGGTGAGGAACACCCTATTCTATACCTAAGTAAAAAAAATTTTCAAAGGGTTGGAAAGGAAATTATAGCACGGTAGAAGAGAGTTGGCTGCGATCATATTCGGCTTCAAGAGGCTAAAACACTATAGATGGTCAGAGGTTTATTATAAAACCGATCACAACCTAAAATACCTAAACAAAATGGCGGGCAGCAATCCCAGACTGCAAAAGATGGACTTTTAAGTCTACAACCGTTTAATTTTGAAATTCGGTATAACCCAAGGAGAAAACTTCATGGGAATGCCGACGAATTAGAAATAGATTAAGAATGATGCCTTTTTCAATTTTCTTCTTTTAAATTATTCTTTTTTTCTGTGTGAGTGAGGAATGTATGTCTGTGTTGTATGTGTAAAATGATTAAAGGTGTTTGTTATCAAATCTTTGAGCCTCTTGGTATGCAAAATAGGAGATGGGATAAAGGGAACAACTGGTAAAATCCTCGCGGAGAATTGACTTGGTGTTATTTTAGTTATGTATGTATTTAAGTTAATTGCTCTGCCGAGAATGGTCTCCACTGAATCAGGACCACTCGCAGAGTTGCCAGTAGTGTGATGTAACTTCCTAGTGTCCCATGGGAAGGACACTTGAGAAGAGAGGAGGGCAGCTGTGACGAAGCATATCTCTTCCCATTTTTTCCAGCAGATCTTTGCCTTGCCGAGAAAGAAGTTGCAAAAATTCCAGGCATTTCCTTCCTAATTGCTGGGTAGGAATTTCGTAACTGAGTCGGTCCGAGGTTTCGGCACCTTTTTTTCCCAGCAGACCGGACTGTCAAAAGGAAGGCGCCTTATCAATGTGTATTCATTTTCCCACAACTCGTTGACGACGGCGCATCTGAGGAGCAAATACAAGGTGCACCCAGCCTCGGCGCTTCTTGGAGATTAGCGAACAGGAAATGAGGAACCTTGTTGGCGCGGCAGAAGCGTAAGAGATCAAAGGAGCCAACCCGAGACCGGAAGGCGGCAGAAGAAAAACGAGAGGGTTTGAGACCGACAAAGAGATGATAGAGAGGTGGATGACGAGGGAGGAGAAAGAGATGATATAAAGAGGGCGAGAAAGTCCGGTAGAAAAAGGCTGGCGATTTTGAGAGGAGCCGTTCGGACGTCCCTTGAGCGATAGGAAAAGCGATAACAAGCCCGCGAAGTACAGCGGTCTCCTGGCTTGGAAAATCAGGGAACGGAAGAGATTGCGAAAGAGACTCGAAATCGTTACGGATCCTTTTGATATTGTAACTGTAAAAGAATATACCATTTTTTTTTGTTGATGATTTTCATCTTGAAATAAATATTTAATCAAGAGCTGAGTGAAATCATTACAAATGCAAAGGATTATAATATTTGAATTTTCTCCCTATAGTGAATGTGATGAGGCAGTTAGATGAATGATGTACCATCTTCGTTGTATCATCTTCCCTCTAAAACAATTTACTTAGCTAACAATTCGAATAATTAAATATTGACTGAAAATAAACTATTTTTAAATATATTTAAATAATTAAAAAAAAGTTCAATTGTATTAATTTTAATAATAACATTTTAGAAATTATATAGCACACTAATGTGTATTTTTAAGGGTAGTTATTGAAGAAAAAAAAGCCATAGAAATTTTTCGAAGTATTCCCAAAATTTCAATTGGAAAGATATTTGTATTTTTAAGAATAACATTAAAACTGTGTTTGTATTTGTGAAAATAAATTTTGAAAATTGAAGGCAAAGGATTATAACATTTGAATTTGACTCTTTTCTCTCTATAGTGAATGTGGTGTGGCAGTTAAAAGAATGATATACTATCTTCGTTATCTCGTCTTCCATCTAAACCATTTTACAGACATAACATTTCGAATCATCCAATATTGATTAAAAATAAACTATTGATGAAATAAACTATTTTTTATATATTTAAATAATTAAAAAAAGAGTACAATTGTATTAATTTTAATAATAAAATTTTAGAAATTATATAGCACACTAATTATACTTTTTGTGGTAGTTTTTGAGGGAAAAAAAAGAAAGACAGAGAGAGAGCCATAGAAATTTTTAGAAATATTTCCAAAATTTCAATTAGAAAGAGCTGCATTTTTAAGAATAACATTAAAACAGCAGTTTTGAATAAAAAAATTTTTTAAAAATGCAATGAAAAGGACTATAGTATTTTAATTTGTTTTTTTCCCCCTATAGTGAATGTGGTGTGGTGTGGCGTTGAAGAATTATAAAACCATTTTGTTATTCATCCTTTTAAAACAATTTACAGAATCTTTTCCAATAAAAATATTGACTAACATATTTTTTTTGAAACAAGTCTGAAAAAATGTAAATAAAATTACCATGAAAGTAGTTAGGGTTTCAATAATACATTAGATGATCAAGTATATCCCCCAAAAATTTTTTCATTCTATGATATTAAAAGGGGAAAAAAATATTTGGAAAAAAAAATTTGGGGTCAGTGATAAAAAATATTCCTTTTTTATAAAACATGTCTTCAAAATTATGAAAAACCCGCTTATAAAAATCGATAATCCATGTATAATTAATTCAAGTCAATTATTGAAGGAAAAAAACCCAAATAAAATAAAAATTATATTTAAACCTTTTAAACCCCCCCAAATTAAAATGAAGAAAAGTTTAAACTTTTCACAAATAAAATTTACAGTAAATATATGTGGGTATTCCATTTGTGGTTAGACTTCCTTACCAGGTCGGAATTTAATCAAAAAAGTATTCCCCATCAACACCATCTAGCGTCCCTTTTAAAAAGTCGTATTTCGCGCGTCAGCCCTTTTATCCGCGCCAGGTTAAATCTTTTAAAAGTCCATAATGAGTTCTATCTTTTCGTCCGCGCCAGGCGGTAAGTCTTTAAAAGCACCATAAGGTTTTTTTTAATCTCAATTGCCCCCCTTAAAGTAATGTGTCTAACTTTCCCTTTTTTCCCAAATATGCTTATCTAACTTTTCTATTCTTTTGAAATATTCCCCATGTAAATACTCCCCCATAATTTTAAAAATTATTTAGTTTTCGACTAGTTTTTTCTTGAACTATTTGTCTATTTTATTTCAAAATTAACTAATAACCCTAAAACCCCCAGA
>BMAV01026531.1:0-22021 GCA_019973955.1 Trichonephila inaurata madagascariensis | reverse complement strand
AAAGAAAAAATAAAAGTAAACCGATTTCAAAAACGGGGTAATTTTAAGGTTTTGGTTTTGGGGCGAACTCGTAAATGACCCGGTTTTTAAAAAATCGGTGGTAAGTTTTTCAAGCCACTTGGTTGGTTTTTCAAAAGTGTTTCATTTTAAAAAGAAGTTACAGGAATTTCGGGAAACAAGACCAGATTTAGATTCCTGGTCAAATTTGAGGAAATGAGTCATTTTTGGTAAGTTTCTAGGGTAAAAAATAGTGGTGGGCATGTCACAGACACAGACTATTGAAAGAGGGACGAATTTAAAAAGAAACAGTTGGGCATAACTTTTGAACAAATTTGGGAATTTTGACCGGGATATACATATTCGTGATAAAGTTGAATTCTGTGCAAAAAACTAAGTTTGGTAGGAATTGAGAAGAAAAAAAAATGACCCAAAAACGCACGGAAAAGAGAAAGGCGTCGCATTTAAGCCCATTTGAAAGAGGAACGCTTAAAAAAAAGAATAAAAACCCAATTAAATTTTTTACTTTTTTCTGTTTTTCTGATACTTGTCATAGAAATGCATTATCAAAGTGCAATAACTCGAGTTCTAATAATCGCAGGGTAATATTTATGTCTTTGGTTTTGGGGCGGCCTCTCGTTCGAATTTAAAACCCGGTTTTTAAAATCGGTGGTAAGTTAATTTTCGCTTAATTAGGTGGGTTTTTTTCAAAGTGTTTCATTTTTAAAAAACTGTTACATGAGTTTCAAACGAGACCAGATTTAGATTCCTGGTCAAATTTTGAGTGAAATGAGTCCCTTTGGTAAGTTTCTAGGGTAAAAAATAGCGGTGGGCATGTCACGATACAGACTATTGAAAGAGGGACAATTTCAAAGAAACAGTTGGCATAACTTTTGAACGAATTGGAATTTCGACAAGCGCCATACATATCCGCGATCAGCGTTGAATTCCATGCAAGAAAAACTAAGTTCGTGAGAATTGGCCGTTTTTAAAATCGGTCGGTAAATTGGCTTTCTTAAAGCCAAATAGGTCGGTATTTTTCAAGAAGGTGTTTCATTTTTAAAAGAAGTTACAGGAATTTCATGAAACAGAGACCAGATTTAGATTCCTGGTCAAATTTCGAGTGAAATGGGTCACTTTGGTAAGTTTCTAGTTTAAAAAAATAGTGGTGGGCATGTCACTGAAACCGACTATTGAAAGAGGGGACAAATTTCAAAGAAACAGTTGGGTCATAGCTATTGAACGATGTGGACTTTTCACAAGCGTCATACATATTCGTGATAAGCGTTGAATTCTGTGCAAGAAACTAAGTTTAGTAGGAATTGGAGGAAGACAAAAAAAAAATGATCAAACGCACAGAATAGAAATGCGATACATTGCTTAATTGAAGACAAACGCTTCAAAAAGGATAATACCGCAATTAAATTTTTACCCCTTTTTGGTGTTTTCCGATACTTGTCATAGAAATGCATTATCAAGAGTGCAATCACTCAGTTCTAATAATCGCAGGCTAATATTTGGAAATGTCTTTGCGTTTAGGGTCGGCCTCTCGTTCAGATGACACCCGGTTTTAAAATCGGTAGGTAAAATAACTTTCAAGCCAATTAGGTCGGTTTTCAAAGTGTTTCATTTTTAAAACAGTTACATGAGTTTTCGATAATCGGGGAGACCAGATTTAGATTCTGGGTCCAGAGTTTCGAGTGAAATGAGTCTTTTGGTAAGTTTCTAGGGTAAAAATAGTGGAGTGAGCATGTCACTGAAACAGACTATTGAAAGAGGGACGAATTTCAAAGCAACAGTTGGGCATAACTTTTGAACGAAGTGGAGTTTGACCATTGATACACATATTTTTTGATCAGCGTTGAATTCACAGTAAAAGAAAAACTAAGTTTGGTGAGGGGTGGAAGGTTGTTAAAATCAGTCGTTAAGTTGACTTTCAAAGCAAATAAGTCAGTTTTCAAGAAGGTGTTTCATTTTTAAAAAGAAGTTACAGGAATTTCGTGAAACGGAGACCAGATTTAGATTCACCAATTGGAATTGTAGGTGAAATGAGTCACTTTTGTGGTAAGTTTCTAGGGTAAAAAAATTTGTGGTGGGCATGTCACTGACACAGACTATTGAAAAGATCGGACGAATTTCAAAGAAACAGTTGGGCATAATTGCTAGAACGAAATGGAATTTCGACGAAGCGCTATATATATTCGTGATCAGCACGTGGAATTCTGTGCAAGAGAAAAACAAGTTTGGTGAGAATTGGCCGGTTGTTTAAAATCAGTCGTTAAGTTGGCTTTCAAGCCAAATAAGTCGGTATTTTCAAGAAGGTGTTTCATTTTAAAAGAAGTTACGTGAATTTCGTGAAACAGAGAGACCAGATTTGAGATTCCTGGTAAATTTTTAGGTAGAGAATAGTCACTTCAGTAAGTTTCTAGGGTAAAAAATAAGTGGTGGGCATGTCTGAACCTGGGCTATTGAAAGAGGGGACGAAATTCAAAGGAAACAGTTGGGCATAACTTTTGAACAGATTGGAATTTCGATAGCGCCATACATATTCGTGATCAACGTTGAATTCTAGGCAAGAAAAACGCTAAGTTTGGTAGGAGATTGGAGGAAGACAAAAAAAAAAAAAAAAATATTAGATGTAAACGCACGGAAAAGAAATGCGTGCATTTAGCCCATTTGAAGAGGAACGCTTCAAAAGGATAAAACCGCAATTAAAATTTTTTACTTTTTTTCGGTGTTTTCACGTGCTTTAAATAGAAATGCATCATCAAGTGCAATATCGAGTTCTAATAATCACCGCAGGGTAATACTTTAAGTGTCTTTGGGTTTTTGGGGCGGCCTCTCGTTCGAATGACACCCGGAGTTTTAAAATCGGTGGGTAGAAGTTAATTTTCAAGCCAATTAGGTCGGTTTTCAAAGTGTTTCATTTTAAAACTGTTACATGGTTCGTGAATCGGAGACCAGATTTAGATTCCTGGTCAAATTTTGAGTGAAATGAGTCCTTTGTGAAGTAAGTTTCTAAGGGTGCAAAAAATAGCGGTGGGCATGTCACTGATACAGACTATTGAAGAAAGAGGGACAAATTTCAAGAAACAGTTGGGCACTAACTTTTGAACAGATTGGAATTTCGACAAGCGCCATACATATCCGCGATCCAGCGTTGAATTCCCATGCAAGAAAACTAAGTTCAGGGTGAGAATTGGCCAGTTTTTAAAATCGGTCGGTAAATTGGCTTTCAAGCCAAATAGGTCGGTATTTTCAAGGAAAGGGGTGTTTCATTTTAAAAAAAGAAGTTACAGGAATTTCATTATGAAACAGAGACCAGATTTAGATTCTGGTCAAATTTCGAGTGAAATGGGTCACTTTAGGTAAGTTTCTAGTTTAAAAAAATAGTGGTGGGCATGTCACTGAAACCGACTATTGAAAGAAAAGGGGACGAATTTCGAAACAGTTGAGGCATAATATTGAACGATGTGGACTTTTGACAAGCGGCATACATATTCGTGATAAGCGTTGAATTCTGTGCAAAAAGAGAGAAAAACTAAGTTTGGTAGGTGGAGGGAAGACAAAAAATGATCAGCACAGAATAGAAATGCGATGTATTTAACCCCAATTGAAGAGGAACACTTCAAAAAGGATAATACCGCAATTAAATTTTTACCCCTTTTCAGTGTTTTCCGATACTTGTCATAGAAATGCATTATCAAGGAAGTGCAATCACTCGAGTTCTAATAATCGCAGGCTAATATTTGAATTGTCTTTGCGTTTAGGGTCGGCCTCGTTCGAATGACGCGGTTTTTAAAATCGGTAGGTAAAATCTTTCAAGCCAATTTGGTCGGTTTTTCAAAGTGTTTCATTTTAAAAACAGTTACATGAGTTTCGATGATCAGGTCCAGATTTAGATTCCTGGTCAAATTTCGAAGTGAAATAGGTCTTTTGTGGTAAGTTTCTAGGGTAAAAAAATAGTGGTGGGCATGTCACTGAAACAGACTATTGAAGAGGGGACGAATTTCAAAGCAACAGTTGGGCATAACTTTTGAACGAAGTGGAGTTTTGACCAGTGATATATATTTTGATCAGCATTGAATTTCTGTGCAAAGAAAGAAAAACTAAGTTTGGTGAGAATTGGAAGGTTGTTAAAATCAGTCGTTAAGTTGGCTTTCCAAGCCAAATAAGTCAATTTTCAAGAAGGTGTTTTCATTTTAAAAAAGAAGTTACAGGAATTTCTAGTGAAGAACGGAACCAGATTTAGATTCCTGGTGGAATTGTAATTGAAATAGTCACTTTGTGGTAAGTTTCTAGAATTAAAAAATTTGTAATTGGGCATGTCACTGACACAGACTATTGAAAGATCGGACGAATTTCAAAGAAACAGTTGGGCATAATTTTTTTGAACGAATTACTTAGATTTCGACAAGCGCTATACATATTCGTGATCAGCGTGGAATTCTGTGCAAGAAAAACTAAGTTTAGTAAAATTGGCCGGTTGTTTAAAATCAGTCGTTAAGTTGGCTTTCAAGCCAAATAAGTCGGTATTTTCAGAAGGTGTTTCATTTTTAAAAAGTTACGTGAATTTCGTGAAACAGAGACCAGATTTAGATTCCTGGTCAAATTTTTGAGTGAAATGAGTCACTTTTGAGTAAGTTTCTAGAATTAAAAATAGTGGTGGGCATGTCACAGACTACAGACTATTGAAAGAGACGAAATTCAAAACAGTTGCCAGGCATAACTTTTGAACAGTGGAATTTCGACCAGCACCATATATTCGTGATCAACGTTGAATTCTGGGCAAGAAAAAACTAAGTTTAGGTAGGAATTGGAGGAAGACAAAAAATGATGTAAACGCACGGAAAAATGCGTCGCATTTAAGCCCATTTGAAAGGAACGCTTCAAAAGGATAATACCACCAATTAAAATTTTACTTTTTCGGTGTTTTCCATTACTTTTCATAGAAATGCATCATCAAAGTGCAATAACTCGAGTTCTAATAATCGCAGGGTAATACTTTAAGTGTTTTTTGGGTTTTGGGGGCGGCCTCTCGTTCGAATGACACCCGGTTTTTAAAATCGGTGGGTAAGTTAAATTTCAAGCCAATTAGGTCGGTTTTTCAAAGTGTTTTAAAGAAACTGTTACGTAAGTTTTCGTGAATCGGAGACCAGATTTAGATTCTGGTCAAATTTTGAGTGAAATGAGTCCCTTTGTGGTAAGTTTCTAGGGTAAAAAATAGCGGTGGGCATGTCACTGATATTACAGACTATTGAAAAGAGGGGACAAATTTCAAAGAAACAGTTGGGCATAACTTTTAGACAGATTGGAATTTCGACCAAGCGCCATACATATTCGCGATCAGCGTTGAATTCCGTGCAAGAAAAACTAGGATTCGGTGAGAATTGGCCAGTTTTTTAAAATCGGTCGGTAAATTGGCTTTCAAGCCAAATAGTTCAGTTTTTTCAAGAAGGTGTTTCATTTTAAAAAACAAGTTACAGGAATTTCGTGAAATAGAGACCAGATTTAGATTCCTGGTAAAATTTCGAGGTGAAATGTGTCACTTTGGTAAGTTTTAGGGTAAAATTGTTGGGCATGTCACTGAAACCGACTATTGAAAAGAGGGACGAATTTCAAAGAAAAACAGTTGGGCATAACTTTTTGAACGATTAACAGATTTTGACAAGCGCCATACATATTCGTAATAAGCGTTAAATTCTGTGTAAGAAAAAACTAAGTTTGGTAGGAATTGGAGAAGACAAAAAATATCCAAACACACACGGAAAGATAAAGGCGTCATAATTAAGCCCATTTGAAAGAGGAACGCTTCAAAAAGAATAATACCGCAATTACAAAATTTTTTACATTTTTTTCGGTGTTTTTCTGATACTTGTCATAAATGCATTATCAAAGTGCAATAACTTGAGTTCTAATAATCGCAAGGGGTAATATTTTAAGTGTCTTTCTGTTTTGGGGCGGCCTCTCGTTCGAATGACACCCAGTTTTAAAAATCGGTGGGTAAGAAAGTTAAATTTCAAGCCAATTAGGTCGGTTTTTTCAAAGTATTTCATTTTAAAACAGTTACATAAGTTTCGTGAATCGGAGACCAGATTTAGATTCTGGTCAAATGTTGAGTGAAATGAGTCTCTTTAGTGAAAAGATTTCTAGGGTAAAAAAATAGTGGGTGGGCATGTCACTGAAACAGACGCTATTGAAAGAGGGGACGAATTTCAAAGAAACAGTTCGGCATAACTTTTGAACGAAATGGAATTTCGACAAGCGCCATACATATTCGCGATCAGCGTTGATTCCGTGCAAGAAAAACTAAGTGCGGTGAGAATTGGCGGTTTTTAAAATCCGGTCGGTAAATTCAACTTTCAAAACAAATAGGTCGGTTTTTTTCAAGAAGGTGTTTCATTTTTAAAAAATAAGTTGCAGAATTTCGTGGGGAAACGGAGACCAGATTTAGATTCCTGGTCAAATTTCGAGTGAAATGAGTCACTTTGAAGTTTCTAGGGTAAAAATAGTGATGAGTGGGCATGTCACTGAAACCGACTATTGAAAGAGAGGACAATTTCAAAGAAACAGTTGGGCATAACTATTGAACTTATATTGGAATTTTTGACAAGCGGCATACATGTTCGTGATAAGCGTTGAATTCTGTTTAGAATAACTAGGATTTGGTAGGAATTGGAGAACACAAAAAATTATCGAAACGCACGGAAAGAGAAGTAATGTCGCATTTAAGCCCATTTAAGATGGTTCAAAAAGGATAATACCGCAATTAAAATTTTTTACTTTTTTATTTCGGTGTTTTCGATACTCGTCATAGAAATGCATTATCAAAGAATTACAATCACTCGAGTTCCTAATAATCGCAGGCTAATATTTAGACTGTCTTTGCGTTTAGGGTCGGCCTCTCTCGTTCGAATGACACCCGGTTTTTTTTAAATCGGTAGGTAAAATAACTTTCAAGCCAATTAGGTCAGTTTTTTTTTCAAAGTGTTTCATTTTTAAAAACAGTTACATGAAGTTTCGATAATCAGACCAGATTTAAATTCCTGGTCAGAATTTCAGTGAAATGAGTCTTTTGGTAAGTTTCTAGGGTAAAAATAGTGAGGTGAGCATGTCACTGAAACAGACTATTGAAAAAGGGGACGAATTTCAAAGCAACAGTTGAGCATAACTTTTTGAACGAAGTGGAGTTTTGACCAGTGATATACATATTTTGATCAGCGTTGAATTCTGTGCAAGAAAAACTAAGTTTTGTGAAATTGGAAGGTTGTTAAAATCATTCGTTAAGTTGGCTTTCAAGCCAAATAAGTCAGTTTTTCAAGAAGGTGTTTCATTTTTAAAAAGAAGTTACAAGAATTTCGTGAAACGGAGACCGATTTAGATTCCTGGTGGAATTGTGAAGGTGAAATGAGTCACTTTGTGGTAGTTCTAGGGTAAAAATTTGTGGTGGAACTGTCACTGACACAGACTATTGAAGATCGGACGAATTTCAAAGAAACAGTTGGGCATAATTTTTGAACAGGTGGAGTTTAGAGCCAGCACTACACATATTCGTGATCAGCGTGGAATTCTGTGCAAGAAAAACTAAGTTTGGTGAGAATTGGCCGGTTGTTTAAAATCAGTCATTAAGTTGGCTTTCAAGCCAAATAAGTCGGTATTTTCAAAGAAGGTGTTTCATTTTTTAAAAAGAAGTTACGTAATTTCGTGGGAAACAGAGACCAGATTTAGATTCCTGGTCAAATTTTGAGTGAAATGAGTCACTTTGGTAAGTTTCTAGGGTAAAAAAATAGTGGTGGGCATGTCACAGACACGAACTATTGAAGAGGGGACGGGAAATTCAAAAGAAACAGTTGGGCACTCTTTTTGAACGAATTGGAATTTCGACAGCGCCATATATTCGTGATCAACGTTGAATTCTGGGCAAGAAAAACTAAGTTGGTAGGTGGGAGGATAAACGTGTAGGCACTTTTGGAAAAGAAATGCGTCGCATTTAAGCCCATTTGAAAGAGACAGCTTCCAAAAAGGATAATACCATAATTAAAATTTTTTACTTTTTTTCGGTTTTTCGATACTTTTCATAGAAATGCATCATCAAAGTGCAATAACTCGAGTTTACAATAATCGCAGGGTAATACTTTAAGTGTCTTTGGGTTTTGGGGCGGCCTCTCGTTCAGGTATTGAGTTTTTAAAAATCGGTGAGTAAGTTAATTTTCAAGCCAATTAGGTCGGTTTTTCAAAGTGTTTCATTTTAAAAACTGTTACATGGTTCGTGAAACGGAGAGCAGATTTAGATTCTAGTCAAATTTTCGAGTGAAATGGGTCACTTTGGTAAGTTTCTAGGGTAAAAATAGTGGTGGGCATGTCCGCTGGAAACAGACTATTGAAAGAGGGGACGAATTTCAAAGCAACAGTTGGAGCATAACTTTTGAACAGAAGTGGAATTTTGACCAGTGATATACATATTTGTGATCAGCGTTGAATTCTGTGCAAGAAAAACTAGGATTTGGTGAGAGGTGGCCGGTTGCTTAAGAATCAGTTCATTAAGTTGGCTTTCAAGCCAAATAAGTCAGTTTTTCAAAGAAGGTTTTCATTTTAAGAAGTTACAGGAATTTCGTGAAACGGAGACCAGATTTAGATTCTAGTCAATATTTGAGGTGAAATGAGTCACTTTTGGTAAGTTTCTAGGGTAAAAATAGTGGTGAATGTCACAGACACAGACTATTGAAAGAGGGACGAAATTCAAAAGAAAACAGTTGGGCATAACTTTTGAACGAATTGGAATTTCGACCAGCGCCATACATATTCGTGATCAACGTTGAATTCTGGGCGAGAAAAACTAAGTTTGGTAGGAATTGGAGGAAGGCAAAAAAAATGATGTAAACGCACGGAAAAAGAAGAAATGCGTCGCATTTAAGCCCATTGAAAGAGATGCTTCAAAAGGATAATACCGCAATTAAAATTTTTTTACTTTTTTTCGGTGTTTTCCGATGCACTTTCATAGAAATGCATCATCAAAAGTGCTGCAATAACTCGAGTTCTAATAATCGCAGGGTAATACTTTAAAGTGTCTTTGGGTTTTGGGGTGGCCTCTCGTTCGAATGACACGGAGGTTTTTTAAAATCGGTGGGTAAGTTAATTTTCAAGCCAATTAGGTCAGTTTTTTCAAAGTGTTTCATTTTTAAAGAAACTGTTACATGATTTCGTGAATCGGAGACCAGATTTAGATTCCTGGTCAAATTTTTGAGTGAAATATGAGTCCTTTGTGGTAGTTTCTAGGGTAAAAAAAAAAATAGCGGTGGGCATGTCACTGATACAGACTATTGAAACAGGGGACAAATTTCAAAGAAACAGTTAGGCATAACTTTTGAACGAATTGGAATTTCGACAAGCGCCATACATATTATTCGCGATCAGCGTTAGTTCCGATGCAAGAAAAACTAAGTTCGGTGAGAATTGGCCAGTTTTTAAAATCGGTCAGTAAATTGGCTTTCAAGCCAAATAGTTCAGTTTTCAAGAAGGTGTTTCATTTTTAGAAACAAGTTACAGGAATTTCGTGAAATAGAGACCAGATTTAGATTCTGGTAAAATTTCGAGTGAAATGTGTGTCACTTTGGTAAGTTTTTAGGGTAAATTGGTGGGCATGTCACTGAAACCGACTATTGAGGGACGAATTTCAAAGAAACAGTTGGGCATAACTTTTGAACGGTGTGGAATTTTTGACAAGCGCCATACATATTCATGTCGTTGATTCTGTGTAAGAAAAACTAAGTTTGGTAGAAGGTAGGAAGACAAAAATATCCAAAAACTGCCACGGAAAGAAGAAAAGCCGTCGCATTTAAGCCCACATTTGAAGGGAACGATTCAAAAAGAATAATACCGCAATTAAAGTTTTTTACATTTTTTCGGTGTTTTCTGATACTTGTGTAAATGCATTATCAAAGTGCAATAACTCGAGTTCTAATAATCGCAGGGTAATATTTTAGAGATGTCTTTATGTTTGGGGCGGCCTCTTGTTCGAATGACACGGTTTTTAAAATCGGTGGGTGGTCAAATTTCAAGCCAATTAGGTCGGTTTTCAAAGTATTTCATTTTAAAACAGTTACATAAGTTTCGTGAATCGGAGACCAGATTTAGATTCCTGGTCAAATGTTGAGTGAAATGGAGTCTCTTTGGTAAGTTTCTAGGGTAAAAAAATAGTGGTGGGCATGTCACTGAAACAGACTATTGAAAGAGGACGAATTTCAAAGAAACAGTTCGGCATAACTTTTGAACGAAGTAGATTTCGACGAAGCGCCATACATATTCGCGATCAGCGTTGAATTCCGATGCAAGAAAAAACTAAGTGCAGTGAGAAATTGGCGGTTTTAAAATCGGTCGGTAAATTCAGCTTTTCAAAACCAAATAGGTCAGTTTTTCAAGAAGGTGTTTCATTTTTAAAAATAAGTTACAGGAATTTCGTGAAACGGAGACTAGATTTAGATTCTGGTCAAATTTCGAGTGAAATGAGTCACTTTGGTAAGTTTCTAGGGTAAAAAATAGTGGTGGGCATGTCACAAACCGACTATTGAAAGGACAATTTCAAAGGAAACAGTTGGGCATAACTGATGAACTATATGTGGAATTTTGACAAACGGCATATGTTCGTGATAAGCGTTGAATTCTGTGCAAGAAAACTAAGTTTGGTAGGGTGGAGGAAGACAAATTATCAAGAGAAACGCACGGAAAAAGAAATGTGTCGCATTTAAGCCCATTTAAAGAGAACGGTTCAAAAAGGATAATACCGCAATTAAAATTTTTGCCTTTTATTTCGGTGTTTTTCCGATACTCGTCATAGAAATGCATTATCAAGTGCAATAACTCGAGTTCTAATAATCGCAGGGTAATACTTTAAGTGTCTTTGGGTTTTACGGGGCGGCCTCTCGTTCGAATGACACCCGGGTTTTAAAATCGGTGGGTAAGTTATTTTCAAGCCAATTAGGTCAGTTTTTTTTCAAAGTGTTTCATTTTTAAAAAACTGTTGCATGATTTCGTGAATCGGAACCAGATTTAGATTTCCTGGGTCAAATTTTGAGTGAAATGAGTCCCTTTGTGGTAAGAAGTTTCTGGGGTAAAATAGCGGTGGGCATGTCACTGATACAGACTATTGAAAGAGGGGACAAATTTCAAAAAGAAACAGTTGGGCATAACTTTTTGAACGAATTTGAATTTCGACGGCGCCATACATATTCGCGATCAGCGTTGAATTCCGATGCAAGAAACTAGGTTCGGTGAAATTGGCCAGTTTTTTAAAATCGGTCGGTAAATTGGCTTTCAAGCCAAATAGTTCAGTTTTTTTCAAGAAGGTGTTTCATTTTTAAAACAAGTTACAGAATTTCGTGAAATAGAGACCAGATTTAGTTTCCTGGTAAAATTTCGAGTGAAATGTGTCACTTTGGTAGAAAGTTTTAGGGTAAAAAAAAAAAATTGTTGGGCATGTCACTGAAACCGACTATTGAAAGAGGGGACGAATTTCAAAGAAACAGTTGGGCAACTTTTGAACGGTGTGGAATTTTGACAAGCGCCATACATATTCGTAATAAGCGTTGAATTCTGTGTAAAGAAAACTAAGTTTAGTAGGAATTGGAAGACAAAAATATCCAAACGCACGAAAAAGGAAAGAAAGAAAAGGAAGGAAAGCGTCGCATTTAAGCCCATTTGAAAGAGGCACGCTTCAAAAAGAATAATACCGCAATTAAAATTTTTTTACATTTTTTTCGGTGTTTTTCTGATACTTGTCATAGAAATGCATTATCAAAGTGCAATAACTCGAGTTCTAATAATCGCAGGGTAATATTTTAAGTGTCTTTCTGTTTTGGGGCGGCCTCTCGTTCGAATGACACCCGGTTTTTTAAAATCGGTGGGTAAGTTAAATTTCAAGCCAATTAGGTCGGTTTTTTCAAAGTATTTCATTTTTAAAAAACAGTTACATAAGTTTCGTGAATCGGAGACCAGATTTAGATTCCTGGTCAAATGTTGAGTGAAATGAGTCTCTTTGGTAAGTTTCTAGGGTAAAAAAAATAGTGGTGGGCATGTCACTGAAACAGACTATTGAAAGAGGGGACGAATTTCAAAGAAACAGTTCGGCATAACTTTTGAACGAAATGGAATTTCGACAAGCGCCATACATATTCGCGATCAGCGTTGAATTCCGTGCAAGAAAAACTAAGTGCAGTGAGAATTGGCCGGTTTTTTAAAATCGGTCGGTAAATTGGCTTTCAAAACAAATAGGTCGGTTTTTTTCAAGAAGGTGTTTCATTTTTAAAATAAGTTACAGGAATTTCGTGAAACGGAGACCAGATTTAGATTCCTGGTCAAATTTCGAGTGAAATGAGTCACTTTGGTAAGTTTCTAGGGTAAAAAAAAATAGTGGTGGGCATGTCACTGAAACCGACTATTGAAAGAGGGGACGAATTTCAAAGAAACAGTTGGGCATAACTATTGAACTATGTGGAATTTTGACAAGCGGCATACATGTTCGTGATAAGCGTTGAATTCTGTGCAAGAAAAACTAAGTTTGGTAGGAATTGGAGGAAGACAAAAAAATTATCCAAACGCACGGAAAAGAGAAATGTGTCGCATTTAAGCCCATTTTAAAGAGGAACGGTTCAAAAAGGATAATACCGCAATTAAAATTTTTTTACTTTTTATTTCGGTGTTTTTCCGATACTCGTCATAGAAATGCATTATCAAAGTGCAATAACTCGAGTTCTAATAATCGCAGGCTAATGTTTTAAGTGTCTTTGCGTTTGGGGGCGGCCTCTCGTTCGAATGACACCCGGTTTTTTAAAATCGGTGGGTAAGTTAATTTTTAAGCCAATTAGGTCGGTTTTTTCAAAGTGTTTCATTTTTAAAAGAACAGTTACATGAGTTTCGTGAAACGGAGAGCAGATTTAGATTCCTGGTCAAATTTCGAGTGAAATGGGTCACTTTGGTAAGTTTCTAGGGTAAAAAAAAAATAGTGGTGGGCATGTCACTGAAACAGACTATTGAAAGAGGGGACGAATTTCAAAGCAACAGTTGGGCATAACTTTTGAACGAAGTGGAATTTTGACCAGTGATATACATATTTGTGATCAGCGTTGAATTCTGTGCAAGAAAAACTAAGTTTGGTGAGAATTGGCCGGTTGTTTAAAATCAGTCGTTAAGTTGGCTTTCAAGCCAAATAAGTCGGTTTTTTCAAGAAGGTTTTTCATTTTTAAAAAGAAGTTACAGGAATTTCGTGAAACGGAGACCAGATTTAGATTCCTGGTCAATATTTGAGTGAAATGAGTCACTTTGGTAAGTTTCTAGGGTAAAAAAAAAATAGTGGTGGGCATGTCACAGACACAGACTATTGAAAGAGGGGACGAAATTCAAAGAAACAGTTGGGCATAACTTTTGAACGAATTGGAATTTCGACCAGCGCCATACATATTCGTGATCAACGTTGAATTCTGGGCGAGAAAAACTAAGTTTGGTAGGAATTGGAGGAAGACAAAAAAAAATGATGTAAACGCACGGAAAAGAGAAATGCGTCGCATTTAAGCCCATTTGAAAGAGGAACGCTTCAAAAAGGATAATACCGCAATTAAAATTTTTTTACTTTTTTTTTCGGTGTTTTTCCGATACTTTTCATAGAAATGCATCATCAAAGTGCAATAACTCGAGTTCTAATAATCGCAGGGTAATACTTTAAGTGTCTTTGGGTTTTGGGGCGGCCTCTCGTTCGAATGACACCCGGGTTTTTAAAATCGGTGGGTAAGTTAATTTTCAAGCCAATTAGGTCGGTTTTTTCAAAGTGTTTCATTTTTAAAAAACTGTTACATGAGTTTCGTGAATCGGAGACCAGATTTAGATTCCTGGTCAAATTTTGAGTGAAATGAGTCCCTTTGTGGTAAGTTTCTAGGGTAAAAAAAATAGCGGTGGGCATGTCACTGATACAGACTATTGAAAGAGGGGACAAATTTCAAAGAAACAGTTGGGCATAACTTTTGAACGAATTGGAATTTCGACCAGCGCCATACATATTCGTGATCAACGTTGAATTCTGGGCGAGAAAAACTAAGTTTGGTAGGAATTGGAGGAAGACAAAAAAAAATGATGTAAACGCACGGAAAAGAGAAATGCGTCGCATTTAAGCCCATTTGAAAGAGGAATGCTTCAAAAAGGATAATACCGCAATTAAAATTTTTTTACTTTTTTTTTCGGTGTTTTTCCGATACTTTTCATAGAAATGCATTATCAAAGTGCAATAACTCGAGTTCTAATAATCGCAGGGTAATATTTTAAGTGTCTTTGGGTTTTGGGGCGGCCTCTCGTTCGAATAACACCCTGTTTTTTAAAATCGGTGGGTAAGTTAATTTTCAAGCCAATTAGGTCGGTTTTTTCAAAGTGTTTCATTTTTAAAAAACAGTTACATGAGTTTCGATGATCGGAGACCAGATTTAGATTCCTGGTCAAATTTCGAGTGAAATGAGTCTTTTTGGTAAGTTTCTAGGGTAAAAAAAAATAGTGGTGGGCATGTCACTGAAACAGACTATTGAAAGAGGGGACGAATTTCAAAGCAACAGTTGGGCATAACTTTTGAACGAAGTGGAGTTTTGACCAGTGATATACATATTTTTGATCAGCGTTGAATTCTGTGCAAGAAAAACTAAGTTTGGTGAGAATTGGAAGGTTGTTAAAAATCAGTCGTTAAGTTGGCTTTCAAGCCAAATAAGTCGGTTTTTTCAAGAAGGTGTTTCATTTTTAAAAAGAAGTTACAGGAATTTCGTGAAACGGAGACCAGATTTAGATTCCTGGTGGAATTGTGAGTGAAATGAGTCACTTTGTGGTAAGTTTCTAGGGTAAAAAAAAATTTGTGGTGGGCATGTCACTGACACAGACTATTGAAAGATCGGACGAATTTCAAAGAAACAGTTGGGCATAATTTTTGAACGAATTGGAATTTCGACAAGCGCTATACATATTCGTGATCAGCGTGGAATTCTGTGCAAGAAAAACTAAGTTTGGTGAGAATTGGCCGGTTGTTTAAAATCAGTCGTTAAGTTGGCTTTCAAGCCAAATAAGTCGGTATTTTCAAGAAGGTGTTTCATTTTTAAAAAGAAGTTACGTGAATTTCGTGAAACAGAGACCAGATTTAGATTCCTGGTCAAATTTTGAGTGAAATGAGTCACTTTGGTAAGTTTCTAGGGTAAAAAAAAAATAGTGGTGGGCATGTCACAGACACAGACTATTGAAAGAGGGGACGAAATTCAAAGAAACAGTTGGGCATAACTTTTGAACGAATTGGAATTTCGACAAGCGCCATACATATTCGCGATCAGCGTTGAATTCCGTGCAAGAAAAACTAAGTTCGGTGAGAATTGGCCAGTTTTTTAAAATCGGTCGGTAAATTGGCTTTCAAGCCAAATAGTTCGGTTTTTTTCAAGAAGGTGTTTCATTTTTAAAAACAAGTTACAGGAATTTCGTGAAATAGAGACCAGATTTAGATTCCTGGTAAAATTTCGAGTGAAATGTCACTTTGGTAAGTTTCTAGGGTAAAAAAATATGGTGGGCATGTCCGAAACCGACTATTGAAAGAGGGGACGAATTTCAAAGAAACAGTTGGGCATAACTTTTGAACGATGTGGAATTTTGACAAGCGCCATACATATTCGTAATAAGCGTTGAATTCTGTGTAAGAAAAACTAAGTTTGGTAGGAATTGGAGAAGACAAAAAATATCCAAACGCACGGAAAAGAGAAAGGCGTCGCATTTAAGCCCATTTGAAAGAGGAACGCTTCAAAAAGAATAATACCGCAATTAAAATTTTTTTACATTTTTTTCGGTGTTTTTCTGATACTTGTCATAGAAATGCATTATCAAAGTGCAATAACTCGAGTTCTAATAATCGCAGGGTAATATTTTAAGTGTCTTTCTGTTTTGGGGCGGCCTCTCGTTCGAATGACACCCGGTTTTTAAAATCGTCGGTGGGTAAGTTAAATTCAAGCAATTAGGTCGGTTTTTCAAAGTATTTCATTTTTAAAAAACAGTTACATAAGTTTCGTGAATCGGAGACCAGATTTAGATTCCTGGTCAAATGTTGAGTGAAATGAGTCTCTTTGGTAAGTTTCTAGGGTAAAAAAATAGTGGTGGGCATGTCACTGAAACAGACTATTGAAAGAGGGGACGAATTTCAAAGAAACAGTTCGGCATAACTTTTGAACGAAATGGAATTTCGACAAGCGCCATACATATTCGCGATCAGCGTTGAATTCATGCAAGAAAAACTAAGTGCAGTGAGAATTGGCCGGTTTTTAAAATCGGTCGGTAAATTGGCTTTCAAAACAAATAGGTTGGTTTTCAGAAGGTCTTTCATTTTTAAAAAAAAGTTACAGGAATTTCGTGAAACGGAGACCAGATTTAGATTCCTGGTCAAATTTCGAGTGAAATGGGTAACTTTGGTAAGTTTCTAGGGTAAAAAATAGTGGTGGGCATGTCACTGAAACGACTATTGAAAGAGGGACGAATTTCAAAGAACAATTAGAGCATAACCTTTGAACTAATTGGAATTTCGACAAGAGCCATACATATTCGTGATCAGCGTTGAATTCTGTGCAAGAAAAACTAAGTTTGGTAGGAATTGGAGGAAGACAAAAAAATGATCGAAACGCACGGAAAAGAGAAATGCGTCGCAATTAAGCCCATATGAAAGACGAACGCTTCAAAAAGGATAATACCGCAATTGAAATTTTTTTACTTTTTTTTTCGGTGTTTTTCTGATACTTGTCATAGAAATGCATTACCAAAGTGCAATAACTCGAGTTCTAATAATCGCAGGGTAATGTTTTAAGTGTCTTTGGGTTTGGGGGCGGCCCCTCCTTCGAATGACACCCGGTTTTTTAAAATCGGTCGGTAAGTTGGCTTTCAAGCCAAATAGGTCGGTTTTCAAGACGGTGTTTCATTTTAAAAAATTACAGGAATTTCGTGAAACGGAGACCAGATTTGGATTCCTGGTCAATTTCGAGTGAAATGGGTCTTTTTGGTAAGTTTCTAGGGTAAAAACAATAGTGGTGGGCATGACACTGGGCACGAATTTCAAAGAAACCGTTGGGCATAACTTTTGAACTATTTGGAATTTCGACAAGCGCCATACATATTCGTGATCAGCGTTGAATTCTGTGCAAGAAAAACTAAGTTTGGTGAGAATTGGCGGGTTTTAAAATCGGTCGGTATTTTGGCTTTCATTCCAAATAGGTTGGTTTCAAGAAGGTCTTTCATTTTTAAAAAAAAGTTACAGGAATTTCGTGAAACGGAGACCAGATTTAGATTCCTGGTCAAATTTCGAGTGAAATGGGTAACTTTGAGGAAAAAGTTTCTGGGAAGTAAAAAATAGTGAGGTAAGGCATGTCACTGAGAGCGACTATTGAAGGAGGACGAATTTCAAAGAAACAGTTAGGCATAACTATTGAACTATGTGGAATTTTGACAAGCGGCGGCATACATGTTCGTGATAAGCGTTGAATTCTGTGCAAGAAAAACTAAGTTTGGTAGGAATTGGAGGAAGACAAAAATTATCAAACGCACGGAAAAAGAGAAATGTGTATCGCATTTAAGCCACATTTTAAGAGGAACGGTTCAAAAAAGGATAATACCGCAATTAAAATTTTTTTACACTTTTTTATTTCGGTGTTTTTCCGATACTCGTCATAGAAATGCATTATCAAAAGTGCAATAACTCGAGTTCTAATAATCGCAGGCTAATGTTTTAAGTGTCTTTGCGTTTGGGGGCGGCCTCGTTCGAATGACGCAGTTTTTTTTTAAAATCGGTGGGTAAGTTAATTTAAGCCAATTAGGTCGGTTTTTCAAAGTGTTTCATTTTTAAAAAAGGAACTGTTACATGAGGATTTCGTGGAAACGGAAGGCAGATTTAGATTCCTGGTCAAATTTCGAGTGAAATGGGTCACTTTGGTAAGTTTCTAGGGTAAAAAAATAGTGGTGGAGGCATGTCACTGCAGAACAGACTATTGAAGAGGGACGAATTTCAAAGCAACAGTTGGGCGCTTTGAATGAAGTGGAATTTTGACCAGTGATATACATATTTGTGATCAGTGAATTCTGTGCAAGAAAAACTAAGTTTGGTGAGAATTGGCCGGTTGTTTAAAATCAGTCGTTAAGTTGGCTTTCAAGCCAAATAAGTCAGTTTTTCAAGAAGGTTTTCATTTTTTAAAAAAATTTGAATTTCGTGAAACTGGAGACGTTGGAATTCACAGTCAATATTTGAGTCAGAAATGAGTCACTTTGAGTAAGTTTCTAGGGTAAAAAATGAGTAGTGGGCATGTCACAGACACAGACTATTGAAGAGGAGTTGAAATTCAAAAACAGTTGGGCATAACTTTTGAACAGATTGGAATTTCGACCAGCGCCATATATTCGTGATCAACGTTGAATTCTGGGCAGGAAAAAACTAAGTTTCGTAGGGTGGAGGAAGACAAAAAAATGATGTAAACGCACGGAAAGAAATGCGTGCGCATTTTGGCCCATTTGAAGAGGAATGCTTCAAAAGGATAATACCAATTAAAATTGCACTTTTTTTTCGGTGTTTTTCCATTTTCATAGAAATGCGGTATAAAAGTGCAATAACAAGTTCTAATAATCGCAGGGGTAATATTTTAAGTGTCTTTGGGTTTTAGAGGGCGGCCTCTCGTTCGAATGACACCCGGTTTTAAAATCGGTGGGTAAGTTAATTTTCAAGCCAATTAGGTCGGTTTTTTTTTTCAAAGTGTTTCATTTTAAAAACTGTTACATGAGTTTCGTGAGATCGGAGACCAGATTTAGATTCCTGGTCAAATTTTTGAGTGAAATAGGTCCCTTTGTGGTAAGTTTCTAGGGTAAAAAATGGCGGTGGGCATGTCACTGATACAGACTATTGAAAGAGGGGACAAATTTCAAAGAAACAGTTGGGCATAACTTTTGAACGAATTGGAATTTCGACCAAGCGCCATATACATATTCGCGATCAGCGTTAGATTCAAGAAAAATAAGTTCGGTGAGAATTGGCCAGTTTTTAAAATCGGTCAGTAAATTGGCTTTCAAGCCAAATAGTTCAGTTTTCAAGAAGGTGTTTCTTTTTGCAAAACAAGTTACAGAATTTTGCATGAAATAGAGACCAGATTTAGATTCTGGTAAAATTTCGAGTGAAATGAGTCACTTAGGTAAGTTTCTAGGGGTAAAAAGCCAAGTAGTGGGCATGTGACTGAAACCGACTATTGAAAGATGGGACGAATTTCAAAAGAAACAGTTGGGCATAACTATTATTGAACTATATGTGGAATTTTGACAAGCGGCATACATATATTCGTGATAAGCGTTGAATTCTGTGCAAAAAAAACAAAGTTTGGTAGGAATTGGAGGAAGACAAAAATTATCCAAACGCAGGGAAAAAAGAAATTTTTTTAAGCCCTTTTTAAAGGGAACGGTTAAAAAGGATAATACCGCAATTAAAATTTTTACTTTTATTTCGGTTTTTTTCCATACTCGTCATAGAAATGCAATAAAAGTGCAATAACTCGAGTTCTAATAATGGGGCTAATGTTTTAAGTGTTTTTGCGTTTGGGGGCGGCCTCGTTCGAATGACACCCGGTTTTTAAAATTGGGTAATTTAAATTTTTAAGCCAATTAGGTGGTTTTTTCAAAGTGTTTCTTTTTTAAAAGAACAGTTACATGAGTTTCGTGAAAGGAGGCATTTTAATTTCCCTGGTCAAATTTCGAGGGGGAAATGGGTCACTTTGGTAAGTTTCCGGGGTAAAAAAAGTGTTGGGCATGTCACTGAAACAGACTATTGAAAGAGGGACGAATTTCAAAGAAACAGTTGGGAAAACGAACAAGGGAATTTCGACCAGCGCCATACATATTCGTATCAACGTTGAATTCGGGGCGAGAAAAACAAAGTTTGGTGGGGTTGGGGGAAAGAAAAAAAAAATGATGTAAACGCACGGAAAAAAAAAACGTCGAAATTAAGCCCATATGAAAGACGAAGCTTAAAAAAGGATAATACCGCAATTGAAATTTTTATTTTTTTTTCGGTTTTTTTCTGATCTTGTCAAAAAATGCATTCCCAAAAGTGAAAAACTCGAGTTCTAATAACCCGGGGGGTAATGTTTTAAGTGTCTTTGGGTCTGGGGGGCCCCTCCTTCGAATGACACCCGGTTTTTAAAATCGGTCGGAAAGTTGGCTTTAAGCCAAATAGGTCTTTTTTAAAGACGGTGTTTCTTTTTAAAAAATTACGGGAATTTCGTAAAACGGAGACCAGATTTGGATTCCTGGCCCAAATTTCGGGTGAAATGGGGCTTTTGGAAAATTTTCTAGGGAAAAAACAATAGTGGTGGGCATGACCTGGGCACGAATTTAAAAAGAAACCGTTGGGATAACTTTTGAACATTTAAATTTCGAAAAGGGCCCATACATATTCGTGATCAGCGTTGAATTCTGTGCAAGAAAAAACTAAGTTTGGTGAAATTGCCGGTTTTTTAAAATCGGTGGTATTTTTTTTTCTTTCCCAAATGGGTTTGGGTTTTTTAAAAGGGTGTTTCTTTTTAAAAAAAAATTACAGGAATTTCGTGAAGCGGAGAAAAATTTGGGATTCCTGGCCCAAAATTTAGTGAAATGGGTTTTTTTGGAGTTTCTGGGAAAAAAACAATATGGTGGGCATGACACTGGGCACAATTTCAAAAAAAACGTTGGGCATAATTTTTGAACTATTTAAATTTCGACAAGCGCCATACATATTCGTGATCAGCGTTGAATTCTGTGCGAAAAACTAAGTTTGGTGAAAATTTGGGCCCGGGTTTTTAAAAAAATCGGCCCGGTATTTTCTTTCTTTCCCAAATAGGTTGGTTTTCAAGAAGGTCTTTCATTTTAAAAAATTACAGGAAATTCGAAACGGAGCCCAAATTTTGATTCCCTGGTCAAATTTTGAGTGAAATGGGTAACTTTGGTAAGTTTCTGGGTAAAAAATTGGTGGGCATGTCAGTGAAACAGCTATTAAAAAGGGGGGACGAATTTCAAAGAAAAATTGGGCATAACCTTTGAACTAATTAATTTCGACAAGCGCCATACATATTCGTGATCAGCGTTGAATTCTGTGCAAGAAAACTAAGTTTGGGAGTTGGCCGGTTTTTAAAATCGGTCGGTATTTTGGCTTTCATGCCAAATAGGTTGGTTTTTTCAAGAAGGTCTTTTTTTTTAAAAAAAGTTACGGGAATTTCGTGAAACGGAGACCAGATTTAGTTTCCCTGGTAAAATTTCGACTGAAATGGGTAACTTTGGTAAGTTTCTAGGGAAAAAAAAATAGTGGTGGGCATGTCACTAAACAGACTATTGAAAGGGGGACGAATTTCAAAGAAACAATTGGGCAAACCTTTTGAATTGGTTTTGACAAGAGCCATTTATTCGTGATCAGCGTTGAATTCTGTGCAAAAAAAAACTAAGTTTGGTAGGTTGGAGAAGACAAAAATGTCGAAAACGCAGGGAAAGAAAAATGCGTCGCAATTAAGCCCATATGAAAGACGAACGTTTAAAAAAGGATAATCCCCAATTGAAATTTTTATTTTTTTTTTTCGGTGTTTTTCGATATTTTCTTAGAAATGCATTCCCAAAAGTGCAAAAATCGAGTTCTAATAATCGCAGGCTAATTTTTTTGGGTCTTTGCGTTTGGGGCGGCCTCTCGTTCGAATGACACCCTTTTTTAAAATCGGTGGGTAATTTAAATTTTAAGCCAAAGGCGGTTTTCAAATGTTTCATTTTAAAAGAACTGTTACATGATTTTTCGTGAAAACGGAGGCAATTTAGATTCCTGGTCAAATTTCGAGTGAAATGGGTCACTTTGGTAATTTTTGGGTAAAAATAGTGGGGGGCATGTCACTGAAACAGACTATTGAAAGAGGGACGAATTTCAAAGCAACTTTGGGCATAACTTTTGAATGAAGGGGAATTTTGCCCAGTGATATACATTTTTGCATTGTCG
>BMAV01026530.1:0-33892 GCA_019973955.1 Trichonephila inaurata madagascariensis | reverse complement strand
GTTGTAAAAAACGTGATACTTACAAAAAAAATACTAGAAGGTTGTAGCTCCAAATATTTGCTACCGTTCTTGGTTTTTTGGGTTTATTTATTACAAAATTAGTAACTACTGTAATGCAGCAAATTTGTTAAGAGAACAGAGACGTTCTCTAACCCTTCAAAAAATCGATTTTTCAAATTTACTCTTAAAAAAAAGTAGATTTAATGCTGATTCCAAAAATGTATAACATGTATAGGTTTAAAGCTTAATATCCGAGTAATTGCGGTTTTAAAATGTAAGCAATAGCTGTCACGCCCGTTGTTTACGTTATCGCATGTCAACTGCCATGCCCACTTTACAGCTGACCGTAGCATGTTTGTATGTAGATTGGTGTTTTATATCACTTAATCTGATTTATTTATTTTATTCTTGTGGTTTGAGAAGGACTATAACTACTCAACTCAATCTTGTTTATACCCAAGCTGTGTGTGCGAATTTTAAATGTTTTGTTTTCTCGAGCTTGAGTTACAAACACGTGAGTTACGAATTTCGTATTTTGACTGCTAATTTAGTTTTAGTTTTTGGTTTACATTCAATTTGTTTGCAATTTGCGAGAATTTTAAACATTTGAAATGCCTCGAACAAAACGTTTGGGCAAGTCAAACGTCGTTTAAATCATAAAAACATTTCAGTAAATGCTGAGAGTGAACGAGTTGATGTCAGTGCATCTAAAAAAAATTGAGAAGAGTGAAGTATCTTTTAAGGACTATGAAGATAATTTTTCACTTGAAACTCAAAGCAGGTATGTTATTATTGACTTAAATATGCTCAATGATATTTTCAACAATATTGCAAATTGCAGATATTATGATAGATCTTTCTGCTTTGATATTGCTGAAAATAAAAGTAGTCGCAAAGCCATTGCTACCAGTGTGTCAGCCACTTGCAAGTATTGTGGCTCTGGTCATTCTTCAATGACTTCAAATACCGTGTCAGATGGATATGAAGTAAATTTAAAGTTTGTTTATGGCATGAGGTGCATTGGAACTGGCAAAAGTGCAGCTCAGATATTTGGTGCACTGATGAACTTACCTCCTCCTCCAGCTAAATTTGAAAGACTGTATACGCCAATTTTTAAAGCGTTGGAAACTGTTTCATCTCGTTCAATGGTTAACAGCGTTAATGAAGCTGTCATTCAAAATGAACACAGTAAGAACATAGCAATTGCTCTTGATGGGACTTGGCAGAAAAGAGGACACTCTTCGAAGAATGGAGTTGTAACTGCAACTTCTCTCCATAATGTAAAAGTTATTGATTTTAAGTGCCTATCAAAGTATTGCTTTGAATGCAAAAATAAGAACAACACCTGTGATAATTGCCAAGTAAACTAACATGGATTTAGTGCGGGAATGAAGAGTGAAGGAGCATTGCGGATTTTCAGTCGCTCCTTACCAAATTACAATGTTCGGTATTTTCAGTACCTTGGAGATGGAGATTCGAAGGGGTTCCTAAAAGTTCAAGAATCAAACATATACGGTGATGAATTTCCTGTTGAAAAACTAGAGTGCATCGGCCACGTCCAAAAAAGGATGGGAGCAAGACTAAGAGCCCTAAAAAACAATTTAAAATCAGACAAGCTGTCAGACAACAAACCAATATCTGGACGAGGAAGGCTGACAGATGCAGAAATTCTTCTGCTGCAAAAATATTATGGCCTAGCCATAAGAAAAAATGTTGGAAAACCAGTCGCAGATATGTCCAAAGCCATCTGGGCAATATATTTCCATAAACTGTCGACAGATGAAAATCCGCAACATGCTTTGTGCCCTATGGGAGAAGAAAGTTGGTGCGGGTACAATAAAAGCATTGTATCAGGTGAAAAATACACCCACAAACATTCCCTCCCAGAAGCAGTTATTTTTAATATTAAAAAGATTTTTAGAGACTTAATTGCAAAAGAATTGGTATTAAAATTTTTGCATGGCCAAACTCAGAACCCCAACGAAAGCTTTAATAACTGTGTGTGGAATCGTGTGCCGAAAAACACATTTGTCAGCAAAAGAACTTTGCAAATGGGTGTTATGGACGTAGTTATATGCTTCAATGAAGGTGCATACGCAAGGACAGAAGTATTAAAAAGATTAAAAATCAATCCAGGCATCAACACTTGTGAAGGCCTTCGCAAAATTGACTACGTCAGAATTTGTGAAGCTGAGATGGCTGTTCTAAAAGCTACCAAAGAAGCCAAAACAATAAAAAGGCAAATTAAAAGGAAGCAGGATGCTTTAGAACAGTCAATGCAAGATGAGTACAGTGCTGGAAATTTTTAAAATACAAATCTTAGGTAAGTGCATCATTTTATTTAGTTTTTTGCAATTTTCTCAAAATGTGTTTTTTCAATTTTTAGGTACATGTGTAGAAAAATCTATTTGTTATATTTTAATGAGAGAAACTTGGTATGAGCTTTTGTGTCATGATATTGTATTTAATGCTACTAATTTTATTTCGTAAATGTTAATATTTTTACTTTTATTGCTCAATTTCTAAAAAAAAATGCCATTTTTATCCAAAAGTCAAAATTCAAAATTTTTTTAAAAAAATTCTGTGCAAGGAAAAATATAAAAAGAACTATTACATTTAAATAAAGGTACAATTGTGTAACTAAAACAGCATGTTTTGTGGTGTTATATGTTATAAAAGGAAAGATACATGTACCTAAATAGCATCATGTATCCGAAAACTTCTTTTTGTGTGTACTTTTTCGAATCCTTATATTTCTTAAAATATCGTATATATTTAATAGTTTTATGTTGTAGTATATTAAGAAAAATATATAGATTGTATGACACATTTTTTTATTTATGGAGTCTTTCTGTTTTTGAAAATAATGTTCTTACGAAAAGACAAATTTTGCTCATTTTGTGTCATCGAGAACGTACCGGTTCCCTTAACAAACAGTATCAAACATATATACCAGAGATGAGGAATGTTTTTAACATTACAGGCCACAATTTAACTTAAATATAATAAAGGAGGCAGCATAGGGTGATGTTTATATAAATGCAATTGTTACGAAATTATAGTTTTTGTATAGATCTAACAATTATTTCCTAATGTATAAAAATGTTATGTAAAAAAAAAAATCCTATTTATTATTTGACATAAAATGTTACACAATAAAAAATATTTTTTTCTTAACATAAGAGTAAAATTTGTTATAACAATTATAATTGATCATTATATTTTTTAAATTATTAAATTCACAGATATCTTTGTAAATTTCTGTACTTCACTGTTGGTATTTTTTATGTGAGCATATATATATATATATATATATATATACATATACTACATATACTCCTTGATAATTGTTAAGAAACAGTTAAGTTTTCGGAATGATTAAAAGAAGACAGAGAAAGAAGAAATATGAAAATAAGCACATATTTAGTAGGAACGATGTGCATTTATTATAGTGCAAAATGACACAGATATCGCCACATAGATGACATAAAAAAGAGTAAAAAAGACACTCCTTGGATGATATCTAATTGGCCACAAAAAAGGATCTTTAGGTCAAAACGATGCAGAAATGAGTACCTTAGTAAAATGTGTGCTGACACAGACATTAATGCGCATTTTCCCTCTGTTTTCCATTGATTTCACTAAAATATCGAGGAGTCCTTGGGAGATATTTTCCCACTCCTATCGCAAGGTGGTTTTGTGCTCTTGATCTGTATGGGGAGAGATGGTTTGTTGTTCAATACGTCTAACAAGATCATCAGAGGCATGTTCAATAGGATTTAGGTCTGGAGTGTAAACAGGTCATTCAATACAGATAACATTTTCTCTTTGAAGAGTGTCCGATACATTAACGCTTCTTTGGGACTGCGCATTCTCGTTGATAAATAGAAAGTTCACAACTACAGCACCCCTAAGAATACGAACACGATTCAGAATAATCTCTATGCAATACCGTTGTGATGAAACGCTTCCTCGCTCAAAGATGTGAAGAAGCGTTCTGTCATTGTGCATGATTCTTGGCCACATCATAACGCCCAAGCCGTGCCGATCACGTTTATGAACAAAGTTATGTGCATGAAGTGTTCTATGGACTCCACGGTAGTTTGTGATCAGAAGCACTTGCCACACTGAAACCAGTTTCGTCGGAGAGCATCACTCTAAAACAGCGTTTCTCAAACTCTGGGGCACGCCTACCTTAAGGGTTTGATATCTGTACGAGGGGGAGCAAGCATTTTAAAAAATCGAAAACAGAAGATTTTTTTTAATAAAAATTATGAACTTACTGAAAGTAAACTGTGACGGGCTCGTCGCGTTTTCAACTAAAAAACTCCTCTTTGGTTCTTGGAGGCCAAAAAGCCAAATCTTTTTAACCAAATCAAGAAGCGAAGCGTAGTTATGCAAATTAAGAACCTTTTAAATAGCAGAAGTTTAGCGTAAGCAGGGTGGTTACGGGAAGTTATTATACGAGTACCATGTGTTCGAGGGGACAAGCTAAAGTAAGAGAGGTTATCCGACACTCAAAAGTTAATCCATTCGTGCCAGAGCGTTCAATTCAAGGTGGATACTATTCCACACGAGATAAATCGCCACGTATTCAGGATTCGAGTGATTTACTGATTTCCTAGGATATAGAGGTAGGATTGTTGAAATTAATACCAGGAACTGTGTATTTACTGAGATTACGAGTAGACGGTAAAGTTAGATATAGTGGTCAGGGTCGCATTTATTTGTTAATACTTATTGTTTGTTACTTCACTTTAGATCCACTAAGTTAAAATATTAATATCCTTATTGTATATTGTTTAAGTTAAGACCTTAATAAAGCAATATTAAGATTATGGCAACGCCTGGTTCTTCATTCACTCCCACACCTCTAGGTCACGAGGAAAACGTAGATTAGGGCAACCCTCTCGGGCCAATGCCTTACAAAACAAACAAAATACATTCTGACACGCATAACACGTATTTACACTGATGTAATACACTTATAAATGTATCAGTACTGCATAATATATTTTATGATTAACAATACTAAGTTAAGAACAGCATTAATAATTACCAATGACTCCATAGGCTTGTCATATATAAATATAGCAAAAAGTAACTCTTATATTGATAATTTGTAACACTCTTATCTCTTAATATTTAATCTCAATATCTGCCAATTAAAAGTTACGCGGTTCTCTACTCAATGCCACTGAGAATGGAATAAATAAGCAAGTTCTCATAAATAAGTAAATCCTTCGCAAACACTGTCAAGAGCCTTTTTTCGCATTCCAAAGCCTTCGGAAAAATGTTATGGATAGAAGTGCAGAGAAATGAGCGTAATTCGGAAAGACGTATATATATATTTTTGGGCAATTAACACTTTGAATTAGCGAGACGTTTATATACGCCGGTGGCACTTAGGAAGTTAAAATCGTATTATAGCTTTAGCGTCAAAGTAAATTAATTTCGAATTAAGTGCAATGTTTTTGTATGGAGTGAGAGCGTGATGAAATTTATGATTGAATATCGGGCTGCAAACATTCAAATTTGAGAAGCACTGCTCTAAAGCAACTGTGGTGATCCTAACCAACATGTTCCTTACAATAGCGTAAAATCTCTCGACGATGGTGTGATTCATGTGGGATGCAATGAACTTTCTTCAGTGCATACAAAATGACTCAAATTAAATAGGGTTAAATGGTGTTGCGGAATATGTGTATGTTAGTGGTTGTGTGTGTGTGTGCATGGTTTGAAACTATCTGGCCAGGATTGATTTTTCTACTTTTTATTGCCACAAGGGTTAAATAGGAATCCTCTAAAGGTCGGGTGTTCCTAACACTACAACCAGCATGCTTTCGCAAAGCATTTCCTCCTTCAATGGCTTTCTTTAATCACGAAATGACACTGTTTGACGCACCTATTTCAGAAGCTACAGTACTGACACTTTGACTTGCTGCAGATCGTCCAATTGCTCGTCCTTGATAGTTGTCACTCAAATGATATCTTGCTGACATTTTGCCCTTAAATATTCGAAAAACCAAACAGATCTTCAGAGAAAAACTTTTATAAAATGCAGCACTATATTTGTCAAACATCAAACAGCATGAATTTTCGAATGAAATGATCTATTAAGCACTGTCTTTTATACAAACAAAGAGTTCTAATCTGCTAGGACCCTACAATTTTCTAAGGAACGTAAATACCGTGTAAAAAAGTGTTTGGAGTAGAAGGAAATTGAAAAAAATGAAGTTCATGCTTTTGGTAAAAAAAAATCCAGAATTAAAGATAATTTGTTTATGACTAAATAAATAAATAACATTTAAAATTTTATAATTCTTATTAAAGTACTCAGATTCGAAATTACCTCTAATGTATTTATGAATAACATTAAATAAAAACCATGGACTAAAATTATAATGAAAATATTTATTTAAATGTCAAAGTTATTGAAAGGAAAAAAATAATAATTCATTTAAATTTACAAATAGAAAATAAAACATTAAATAAAGTATTGAAAACAATAGATTATAGTTTTATTACTTTGTCTAAAGAGAATTTTAAAATATTTCTTAAGTTTTAGAGCTGTTGGATTAAAATTATATGAAAGATGTTATCCTTAAAAAAAGTTAAATTGCAAAAGAGATAAAATAAATTATTTTAGGATCTACATCTCTTAGGTATTATTCAACAGTTTATATCATTTTACTTTTAATTAGAGCCGGCTGCGTTGCATAGTTGGTTTATCGCTGCATTGTGCGCCCAATTTTTCCGCGCCCAAACCATACTCAAGTCGATGGATTTCCATGATGCAGAAAATCAAATGTCATATGCGAAAGGTTAAAATGCTTAAAGTGCCTGTTTGGCTTGGGTGTTCTTGTTAAAATTGAATGCCTAATACTATTTTGCATCGTCAGATCTCTGAGTCAAAACTGTAAGGGAGCCAAAATTATATTGCGCTGAATGGTATTCCCCAATATGGGGCTCTAACTACAAAAAGAGATAACGTCTCCCAGAAAATGTACTTTTTCTGCAATGGGAAAATAACAATCCACAGCCCAATTCCGAATAAAAAAAGCATTTAAAATTGAGAAATATTCTCAGCATTTAAAGAATATATCATTGATAAAATAATACTTTCACAAATTCTATACGTATTATTTGTGTTCGTACACTTTGTCACTTGAAAAGTTAATCAAGTATTTATAAACTAATGTGTGAAATCTCCTAAATTTCATGATCAAAAAAATTAATAAATACATAAAATAAAACTGAAACATATATATATTTATGTATATTTCAGTTTTGTTGACTGTCTGATAGAGACTGATTTTAAATATTTTGAATGAACGCATCCAGACTCGGAAGGTTTTTTTCCCCGTATCTATAACGAGAAGAAAATACTGTATAATTAACATTATTTTGCGAACGTGAGATATTTTTTCACAAACTGGAAACAAGAAATTGAAAACATTAGAAAATTTAACCGCTTTTATATGAGCGTTATTATCGATTCCTGCATTATAATTGTGTGTTATAACAAATCAACAATTTTCCGAACTTCAGTTGCACAGATTGAAAGTCTTTCACACTTCAAATGATCATAATCGTAAAAAATAGTCAGATATGACGTGAGTTGTGCGTTTGAATAAGATAAGTAATAAGTTTTCTGTTCTTCTCAAGACTTATACAATAGGTTACACTCATGACTCACGAAAAGCTGTAAAATATATTAATAATCGTTATCCATTCAAATTTGCTGCTTAAGAAAAAAAGCATTAAATCGGGCTCTGTCTGTATGTATTTTTTGTACAATAAACCCATCTCATTAGAAAATTAAAATTTGCAATCTTAAGCACAAATATGCAACTTTTAGGGGACACGGCACTTGACTTTCGAGTTGCTTAGCCATAAACTCATATATGTGTCATTGATATTATTTTACAGTTACTGTCTCTTTATAATTGTGATGGGGATCGAAAAACGCAGCGCATGTAACACTCTTGATAAAAAAAAATTAGAAAAACATTTCTTTTTATATACAAATAAGAAAAAATGAGCTAAAACGCGCATTGTATTTTAAAGAACATGAATTTAAGGGGACATGGTACGATTTATGCAAAAATTATTAATTTAATGATTTTCAAAACTTTTTTGATTGCCTCTTATGTGTGAGTAATCAAATTTCATAAAATGCTAGCCATTTAATTTTTTAAGGAAAAAAATTTTAATGTGTGAAGTGATTTTAAAATGCTATTCCTCAAACTAAAATTTACATATGCACATCAAATTTGATTTAAAAGTACGTCAAAATATGTATAACAAAAGTTGGTATGCGGTTTGAAATAACATGTTTGGTATTCGCACAATACTTCTTTTTATGAATGTTTATTGAATATTCCTTCAAAAATGCCTAAACCCTGAGTTAAATTATTTTTTAAAAAAAATATCTATTGCTTTGATTCAAAAATGCATGACAACTTTTGTTACATGCCCTGTTAGCAATAGGTAAAAAAATCAAAGCATTAGGCACAATAAAAAAAAAGGCTTACAATTTTAAATGAAGACAAACTAGTTACTTTATCTTTCTGAGATAAGTAAAGTTTTAATTTACTACAGGGATGTGAATAAAAACGAAAATAAAAGCTGAATACTTTTTTTGACAACATATTTACATTTATGATATGTCTAAGTAGAATTATAAGAAAATGGTGCGTGGATCACCACGCGATAGAACTGAAAATTCTTTCGTGACATTGGAACTTTGATTATTTGCCCTAATATTCCAAACTGACCGTGTGTACATGTTTCAGTCGCTTAATTTGCATGAAAGGTATTGCTCATTCGTCGCGAAAAGAGTCTTTCTCACACCAAATCCAAAGTTAGAACATGTGCTGGAATAGCTGGGTATACAAAACAATTATATTTTGTGAAATTTGGTATATTTTTCTACTTAAGCTTTGTCAGCAATTGTAACAGGCTTTAATGACTTCTCAATTAAAAGTAAAATATTTTGCTAAATATTTTTGGGATCAGCAACAGATGTTCTCAAATCTCATCTCTCTAAACCATAATCTATCACAAATCGAACACCCGTGACCGAAAGGATTATCAAGGAATCGTTTTTGATAATCTTTGTGATCATTTTTATGGGAATTATAGTCTTTGCAACGTAAGATAGAATTTATTATCGATTCACATGCACCAGTTCCAAAACGCACTAGACTTGTTGAGGGCTCTGTAGTTGATGGCACAGAAGGGCTCACAAAGTCCGTATTAATATGTGCTGTCATTAGGAGAGTTTCAATAGCATTCCCATCCTTTAAACTGGGCATTAAGAGAATATTTTGCAATGTATTTTTCCATGCTCGCTATTCCCTCTTGTACTCTGATGGAACTTTGGCAGTAGACCTTGATAAATTTGCACTATTTTTTTTTCCCCTTTTTCGACTGGACTTGCTGCTAGTTTCTCTTTTTTTTTTTTTTTTCCATGGAACACTTTTCCTTTAGTGAGTTTGATTTAGACATTCTTACTAAAATTATTAATAATTCAATGCAAATGAAAATTATAAAAACAAAGTAGCCGCCAAACATATCACTATGCAGCTAACAATCTAAGGAAAAGCTTCAAAAAGGCACGCTTTTGCTGCAAGAGCTATTTTGTCTACACCGTAATGCGCACACTGCAACTTATACAACCGTTGATGGATGTTCTCGGGTTTGGGGAAAAGGACTTAGAATCGGAAGGTGGGCAATCATCCAGTTTTATCAGGCATATGAAACAAGCCACGTGGTGTCTCTTTTCCACCCACTCGCGATCTCCTCACCATGGTGACGTTTCGGGGGTAGGACTACTTCCGTTCCCCTTTTTCACCCTGATGCAAAACTGGGCAAACTTTTCATTCGCTATCGAGCCCAAAGAAGTTTCACTTAAAAAAAATTCATGCCGCTTCTCCATACTAACAACTAACCTACATAAAGGAAATCAACAACTTAAATATTTAAGAGTAACTAGTAACAACTCAATACATTTAGGTAATTTAAAAAAAAATAACTATAGACTTTTTTTCTGAATTCTGGTGTACGAGGAAGTGATTAAAATTGTACGTTGCTCTTAAAAGCAATATAAGGGATATTGGTGACGGAACTCATTATTTTGAACAATAGTTAAATAATGATGGTGACACCTGAAGTAGTATAACTTTTCTGCACTTCAACACCACTTTAACACTTTGATATAATTGACATGCAATTCCCTTTGTACATGGTAGAACTTTAGCAAAAAAAGTCTGTGATCTTGAAAGCTAGTGTTACGCTCTGGTGTGTATGATTTTTACCTTAACTTTCACAAACCACAAATATGCCAAATTGTTTCAGTAATATGTCTATTTAAAATGAGTTTTACTTCCATAATAATGACAATTTCATAAAACAATAACTCCACAAAAGACATTTTAATGATGGAACGTACATCACTGAATTACATTACGTAATAAAGAAAGATATTTAGAAGTGGTTCAAAATTCATCAAAAATCTTCGTTAAGACGCTTAAATGTTGCAGACAATGTAGCAATCACTACAACGAAACTCCTCATATTTCAAGTAATTGATTTTAAGCAAAATGGAATTGAAACATCTAGTTTTAAACAAAAATAAAATATTACATTTAACAGAAGAAAAGGAATAAAGCTTGTTAACCTTCAGTTATATTTCCAGCATCCTACAAAAACGCTTTTTTTAATTGTCGAAATAATTCCAAACATCAATCAAATAACACGAAATGCGTTGCAAATTTATTTGTTGCTTTAGTTCAAAAAAAGTGATTCAATTTATTTTTCGGATTTAGAAATTAATGTTATCAGATTTTTTTTTATTGTGTAAATATAGGTTATCCTCTTCAAACCTTTTTCTACCTTTTGATGTATAACTTTTTTTATCTTAACCCCATTTTGAAAAAAACTTCAATATCTGATAATCGGAAAGTACTTTTTAAAATATATTGTAAATTTTACCAAACGCTCATAAAATTAGATTTTCTGATGTGTTAAGTAAAATTGAATTACGAGTGAGAGTTATATTGATGTCATACTAAAAAGCTGCTCAAGGGCTATTGGACACAGATCTCGAAGAGTTTTTATACATCTCCAAGTGACTTGGATGACACCTGAGCTTGTACCATGCTCTACAACCCTCCACGTCACATCAAAGGGAAGATGTTTGAGTCTCGACATATGTCATGTGCTTTTCTGCACGCCCTGTGTTTAGCGGTACCAGGTTCCATCTCATGACCCGCCACCCACTTGTAAGTGACTCTGCCCGATAGGCTACCGTTGGTGTGGTGTGGTAGTTAGGAGAGGGGGTGCCATCTTAGGTGTCATCCACGTCACTTGACCATGGTTCAAAATTACGTGGTCCCTCATGTAGCTAAACAGTGCGACGTTAATATTCAATCAATCAATTGCCCGATAGGCTACCATGGCAAAAAAGATATTACAAAGATAGTATGTAGCCTACATCGGAAACTTTAATCATGCGATGATCCTATCAATTTATTTTAATTGTAAAAAAATGTTTGATATTTAAAAAAAAAAAATCCAGTACTATCATATAGTTTCAAATTTTGACTACGGCTCTTGTTTTTTTGTGTTTATTTGTTTCACAATTTGTAACTGCTATCATATTGTAAATGTATTTCCAGTTAGGCATCTTTCAATCTCAAACATACATTTATTATGTCATAAATCAACCTATAAGAATATAAAAAACACAAAATTGATAATAGATAAGGACTTTTTTTATTTGACAAGTATGTGTATCATTAGTTTAACCATTGAAGCCTCTAATACAATTTCATGTTCTTCTACAATTGGTGCTCATTATGATTATTGCTCATTATTGATGATACAATTGATGGAAATTAAAAACAAAAATTCATGGTTTTTTTTAGTAAAAAACAATTAAGAATGAAAAATAATTTATTTATACATTTATGAATAAGTATGTAAACTATTCAATGTATTTACCGCCTAACTTTTTCAAAGCTCGTTCTAAAACTTTTTTGTAAAATGGGTAACTTCTCTTGTGCAGCTGACTTTAAGGTCATATCCTTTGAGGAGCATTTGCTTGTAAGCTAATTCTAGATATATATTTTTGGAATTGCCGTTACGGTTCGCGTAATTCATGAGCTCGCTTTAGAGTTGTTTTTTTTTATGCTACAGCGCATTAGTGTAGTTATGATGAAGAAATCTGACATTTAAGTTATTGAATAGATACAGTATATTCAACAGAGATATAGTATAGCAGCATTTTCGGATAAAATGTCTATTTGCGCCGATGATGAGAAAGAATGAAATGATGAAAAGAATGATTCATCTAGTAAAATCGATACAGAATTAGAAGGAGGAGGCACTTTTCAAAAGTAATGCTTTATATGTTGAGACACAGAAACATTTAGGAAAAATGTAATTTAAAAGAAGACAACTGATACACATCTTATTCGCTTCCAATCAACTTTTGAAAAAGAAAATAACTATTGATGGAATAATAAGAGAAAATATAAAAAAGAAAATCCAATCTTTTAAAATCTAAAAACTAGAGACGTTGACTCATATGTGTTTAGTTTTAAAAAGAAGCTACAATTGCGTCATATACACACTCACCAAATTGAAATTGTCTTTTACTTTCAAGAATACGTAGTGGGGATACAATCATCTGCAGTACTAATCCTATCGAGTATGGTTGAAATCGGAATATTTTCCATTTTTTAGCAAAGGGAGCAATTAACCTTTTTGCTAAAATAACCAAAATATATTCAATGGCTATAAAATGTAATATTCAGCCTATGTAAATACTTTTTGAGTTGCTGAACGTTGTGATGATAAATGCGCAAATGATTTTGTTCTGTACTCAGAAACCACCTACTAAACATCGAACGAGACGCTGGTTTTTAATTTATTTTTTCATTTCCATATACAAAAGAATTAAAAAAAAGTAGAAACCAAAAGGCAATGCTTCTACGAAACATTAAGAAAAACATATATATATAATAAAATCCAGTGATAACATTGCACTCACTCGCTACGAAGACTAAAGGAGTGTATAAACTGAGTTTATATACTGAATACCCAAATAAAAAGAACACAAAAAATAATTTTACATGTGAAAAGTATAATAAACATATTGCATTTCTTACTTTTCTTCTTTTTTCACCTTTGTATACAAATTTTAAGATAAAAACAGAATGTACCAGGTGTATGCAAATGAAATAAGACGATTGTTTTAAAAAACACAATAATTTTGTGAAAACTGTTAGTATTTCTTTATTCGAAATAATATCCATATCTAGCTACACATTTTCCCCGTCTTTCGGGCAATTTGTGAATACCACGTCAAAAAAAAATGATCGGTCTTTTGAGGCCATCCAGTCATCAAACCAAGATTTGACGTTTTCGTAAGAAGTGAAGTGCTGGTCAGCCAATGCGTGTCCCAACGATGCAAATAGGTTGTAATCGGAAGGAGCCAAATCTGGCGAATATGCCGCATGCGCTAAGACTGTGCTTCTCGAACTTTCACTACTGGCGACTTAATTTCAATCATAAGTTTCATAGCGCACCCCCCCCTCAAAATAATAATGTATTGAATACAACAATAATGCACTTTGAGTATTAAATTTTGTATACGTTACTTTTAAGTAATATATATTTTAAACAAATTACTTTTAAGTAATAGTTATAATGTTATGTTATTTTTCCTTTCTCTAATTTTTAAATTGGAACAGATTGCAAAATGATATTTAATTAAAGATTTATTTCCTCCTTCATCCATTTCTAAAAGTACATATGTCATTCGAACAAGTAATATAAAAAATAAATTTTTAAGTCAATTCCTATACTTAGGCCAACAAAGAAAAGTTTATTTTAGTTACTTTTTATTAAAAAGTTACAATTAATATACAAATATGTAATACATATGACAGAATCACAATGTTAAGTGACAAGATAGAAAGCGATTCCTTTCTACTATAGATGGTATTGGACTATTCTTTTTTGTTACTATTTATTCATTAATTAATCTCAGATGGAATTCGAACCACCGCCCTTCAGATTAGAAGCCAAGCGCGCTATCCATTGCGTTACAGGAGACAACACGAAAAATTTTCCTTTCTATAAATTCCGTTGGACAAGAATTTTTGCTTGTTACTATTTATTCATTTTTTAATTTCATTAATGAATTAAAATTTGAAAGAACTGTATTAACATGAAGTGTCACCTACTACAATTTTAAAAAAAAAAATTATTTGTACTTGAATGAATGAATAGAAAGTATTTTATCAACGATTGAAAATTTGAACAAGATGTATATGAGAGAGTGAACTTATAGTAGAAATTGAAAAATAGTGTACTTTATGTTGCGCTCTACATATCCATCACATCTAGTATTCTCATGAGAGTCTGCGTGAGTCTGGCCAAACTATCGGACGTCTGCTCAAAATATGTAATACAATGCTGTACTTCATACAATTCCAGTCAGTCTTGGTCGATTCGATGCTTCTATAGCTAACAATTCTATCTTAAATGCACATTTTATAATTTGCTCTTTAGTTGTAATTCACGGTATTAAGTATTTACTGCAGAAGAGAGGTTGAAACAAAATCATGGATAAATTTTTAAATCGTAAGCTAACATTCGACGATAATAAAGCATCAACAAGTGCACAGACGAGCATAGTTCCGAAAATTAAATCAAGGAAATATTCTCAAGAATACTTGGATTTTGGATTTACCATTACTGAAGTAAATGAAGAATAAAAGCCCCTGTGTGTTATTTGCTCAAAAATATTGGCAGCAGACAGTATGAAACCTAATAAACTTAAAACACATTTCGAAACTCTTCATGGTTAGTACATTAACAAACCTCGAGAGTTCTTTGAATCAAAATTAAAATCATATGAAAAACAAAAAACATTGTCAGTGAATGAAAAGCTTTACTTACTTCTTTCAAAGTATCATATAAAATAGCCAGATTTAAAAAGCCTCACACTATTGCCAAAGAGCTTATTTTGCCAGCAGCAACTGAGATCGTAGAAACTATGTTTGGAGACAATTTTGCCAAAGGGTTGCAGTCCATACACCTATCAAATGATACTGTTTCCCGTCGAATTGATGATTTCGCTGAAGATGTAGAGCAACAGCTTTTCAGTAAGTTGCGTGATAAATTGTTTTCAATTCAGCTTGACGAGGCAATAGATAGCAATAAAGATGCTCATTTCATTGCGTATGTTCGATTTTGGGATGGTATGTCAGCAGTAGAAGAACTACTTTTTTTGAAAAGCAATAAAACTTAAAGCAACAGCAATAGCCTTATTTGATATTTTAAATAATTTTATAAACGAGGAAAATATAGAGTGTACAAATAGTGTCGGAATATGCACAGGTGGTGCTCGTACAATGTCAGGAAGATTTAAAAGTATGCAAGCACTTGTGAAACAAAAATATCCACTGTGCATCTGGACACATTACATGATCCACAGAGAAGCTCTGCCTTCCAAAGAAATGAGTCATGGTCTGAATATTGTGCTAACGACAGTTTTGACTGTAGTAAATTACATAAAAATGAGACCCCTAAAATCAAGAATCTTTTCTGGACTTTGCAAAGACATGGGCGCAGTGCATTCATCATTGCTATTTTATTGCGAAGCAAGATGGTTATCACACGGGAAATTTTTGCAACGTGTTTATGAATTAAGGAATGAAATTACGATTATCCTAGAAGAGGAAAATCTACCGGAAGCTGAGAAATTTCGAGATGGTTTATTTCTGATGAAGTTCAGCTACTTAGTCGATATATTTGAGAAGTTAAATATATTGAATCTTCACCTTCAAGGATCAAATGTACTTATGTTTGACACGATTGATAAAATTAATACTTTTTGTAGAAAATTAGAATTATGGAGCCGAAATTTAAAGCAAAAAAACCTAGAAATTTTGAAAATGCTGATAAATGTGTAAAAACTTACATAACTGAAGAACAACATGTTGAAGTTGTTTATAAAACTATTGAATATCATTTAGCTATGTTGGCAAAAATTTAAAAAATATCTTTTTGCTGAGGACAACTTGATAGCAAGTTATGAATGGGTTAGAGATCCATTTCAAAATACCCAAGAAGGGCTCTCAACTACCGAAGAAGTAATTTTCATAAATTTCACATCTAATGGCGAAATTAAAAGACAATTTTTTGATAAAACTATCTTTCAATTTTGGGCAGAATTAGATGATGAATTGTCTGCACTTAAAACAAAAGCATTTCGTATACTATTACCATTTTCAACATCGCACCTTTGTGAAACAGGATTATCTGCGGTGGCTGCTTTCAAGACAAAATATAGATCTCAGCTAAATATAGAAAAAGAACTCAGATTGTAAGTTTCTAATATTAATCCTTCATTTGAAAACTTTGCTCTGCAAGACAAGCCCATGGAAATCACTAATAATAATTAAACTTGTTCTTAAATTAGTATTAATAAATGAGTTAAATACATTGTACAGTACTAATACATTTATAATTACACTCGCTAAAGTATACGTTTTGCGACTATTTTTTTAAAAAATAATGCATTATTTTTGATTTAATATCTTAATTGTAAGGAGAGTAAAACCAAGAGCATAACAATGTATACAAAAATATAAAATGATTTTTTTAAATGAATGCTCCTATTATAAAATAGTTTAAAACGAACTGTAATTTTTAGCCTCATAAAATTAGCATTTAGAATTAATATTAAATAAGGAAAACGATTGTAAAATTCAAATGAAGAATAATTGTGTTATTTTTAATATTTAAAGCGAGAAACCTGCAAAATGTTTTAACTCGGGAGCAGGCGCCCACTCCACACTAACGTTGATAGTCGCGCGGTGTGCCTAAGTCACCCTAATCCCTTTTTTTATAATTATTTTAACTATACATGATAAAAATCACAATTCCAGTGAATAATTTAATTAAGAGAAAATATTCTTACCTACTTTCAAATACTTTTTAATTTTTCTTTGATTAAACAACATTTCTTCTTGAACAATTTTACCAAAATTAAAAATATCGTGAACCTGGAGTGATTCAGCACCTCCTGCGACCGCTCCCATGTAAAAAAAAAGTGTATTCGATACAAAAACATTGATGTCATTTCTAAAAAAATAATTGTGTAAAACGTTTTTAATTAGGCATTATATGTTTCAGAATACTCATAAAAATACATCTTGGCCAAATAATCATTCAAAGTGCTCAATATGCTTATCCATATAACATAAAACTTATTCATATGGAGGAAAAAAGCAACAGAAAAGTATTATTTACAACTTTCCTAAAAGAAAAGAGGCGGAGTTAAACATACCAGTAAGTTTGAAGGTCAAACAGAGATGATAATCAAATGGAGTATTTTAGGGGTTACAAGAAACGTAATAAAAAAATCTCTCAACGTGGGATTACAGCAATGCAAACAAAATGTCTTTTTTTTATTTGGTTTTAGGATCAAAAAGAAGGTTAATGAATGTTTAAAGTGGAAAATCAGATGATATATATAAATTATATCAATGCAAATGTGTATTTTTTTTATTTTGTCAGAAAGAGTTTTGTTTCACTTCATTCCAAAAAAATATTTTTTAAACCTTTTATTTTCAATATGTTCGCGCCCCCCTCGCAGGGTTATCGTGCCCACCAGGAGGGAAAGAGAAGAAAACAAGGAGAAGAAAACAGAGCTATAAGAGCTCCCAAACAAGTGCCTTAACGATATCCTTGGTCGGTTTAGCACGGTGGCTAGGTGCGTTGTCATCAAGGAAAATCACTTTGTGCTGCCGTTTCTTGTATTGCTTGCGTTTTTCAAGTATATCTTAGTTCAAGTTAAGTAATTGTTGTTTGTAGCGATCAGTATTAATAGTTTCACCGAGTTTGAGAAGCTCATAATAGATTGTGGTCTCTCCTGATCCCAGAAAATTCACAGCATTGTCTTGAGGCCGAAGCGATTTAGCTTTGCGGTCGATTTGGATAGCTGTCTGGCGTCAATATATGATCGATTACGCTTGGGATTCTCAAAATAAATCCATCAAAATAGGATGGAGATATGACTTGCGTTTGTAGCGGGCAAGCAACATTTCGCACACGATTTTTCGGTTTACCTGTTGACGGTCCGTTATCTCGTGTGGTACCTATCTACCGGTCTTTATTATGTTGCCAATTGCTTTGAGAAGACGGGAAATAGTGCTCTGGTCAACATCAAATGGTCTGCAAGATGTTCTAGCGTTTGGAATTCATCTTAATCGAGTAATGCTTGCAATTTTGCATCTTCAAATTTTTTTACTGGTTTGCCACGCTCCTCGTTTCTCACATCGAAATCACCATTTTGAAACTTTTCAAACCACCTGTAGCACTACGAACGGCTCAGAGAATTGCCACTGTATGCTTCTACAAGCATTTGATTCGATTCGGTAGCATTTTTCTTCAGATGTTAACAAAAAATTAATGCTGTCTGCAAATCGTGGTCCTAAGGCATAAAATTCGACATGTTCAACACAGTAAAAAAAAAAATACAATGTACGCTGAAACTCGTCCAAATGTAAACTAAACATGAGTATCAAAGGTAAAACTATAAAAAAATTCCGTGGCACGGTTTTGTATTGTTTGCATATATGCGTGGCGACATCTGTTAGCAATCGTCTCATTTGATATGCATACACCTGGTAAACACCCTTGTGTATAAGATATCCTGCGCCTGGAATTCCTTTCTCATTTTTTCAGACGAGGAAAGCTGGGTAAAGTAACGCAGACTACAACTGAGCTGGTACACCCTCTCCGAACTTTCCCACTACGCTCATGGAAAGACGTCGACAGCCTGGACAGATTTATCGTGCATCCGCACTTCTAGACTTTGGATATTCGGTGGCACTAGGGCTCGAACCCCTGAAGCAATGGACACGAGTATGAAACCATTACAACTTCGGTAATGTAAACTTTTCTCTGGTGTTTGAAATTTACAATGATTTTGAACCCGCAGGAATCAACTAATTTTTTCGTAATACATTTATGGAAGAAGAGTTTATCGCGGACAATTTTGCTTGTTAAACAATATCAACACAAAATAAGTTTTAATCATTATCATAATTCCAAATGCAATAAGTCAAGGATAAATATTAACGTTTCTATATAGAGCTAATCGAAGAAGTTTGGCTAGGGACCTCCTAATTTAGAATTAAGATCAAGTGACGATGTTGACACCTGGAAATACACCAACTCCCCTAGCTTCCAAACCAAACCCATAGGGTGAATGTATTAACGGCGACATATTAACATCCATAAGACCTTTTGGAAGGTGGATCCTCTGTGGTACTAGGGTGGAAGTCATGTCATGACATTAGCATGTCCGTTTACTTGACAACAAGGCATATAAAAACGGTAGTTAAAATAGGTACACATTTCTTCAGAAAGCAGCTTAAAAATTTACAAACAGCAAACCCAACAGAAGATATGAAATAATAGGAAATTAAATACAGGGTTAATAAAACGAAAAATTTCAGTCGGCACACAAAAGCCTCTTAATCCACATTTATAAATCCAACGCTCTACAGAAATGCTTTTTTTCAATATGGAGGATAGATAAAGAAAAATAAATCTATTAACATCCGAATTGCATTGAAATTTATATGCTGTTTTATTTAATCAAAAGTGGTAAAATTCATTCATAAGTGTTACAAATTATTACAATTAAGTTTTTTAATATTGCGTAAATATAGATTATCAAATTTAAATCTAGTTCTACTTTTGATTCACATTTTTTTTTTTTTTTTTAATTTTAACGATTTTGAAAAAAAAAAATACCTTGTCGATGTTCGATAAATATTTTCTAACATATATTACACAAATTTTACTAAGGGCTTTTAAATATTATATCTCTAATGTATTAAGTAAAATTATAGCACATGTGATAGTTTTATTTGAGTCACACAAACTTAAATTCTACACTATGATTTTTCGAAACAGACTTCCGGTTTTTTTTTTTTTTTTTTTTGGACCACTGTTGGGGCGACCACTTAATTTGGTACACTCCTATCATAAATTCTACACCACCCCTAAGGCAGGTCGTTTAATCCTCGAAGCTCAGGTGTCGTCCACGTCACTTGACCACGGATTAAAATTACCTGGTCCGTCGCCAAAAGTCCTCGTGTAGCTAAACAGTGCGACGTTAATGTTCAATCAATCAATCCTCGAAATATTTATCGTGCATTGTCACACTCTGCATGGCAACTCTTCTACGGTGCTCGGCTCGAATTGATGACATGGAAACCAAGAATTCCTGACCATGCGTTCTAGACTGCCTTCATCACTACATAATATTAGAAAGAAATTATGCATCTTATATCAGATCTATTGATCAAAATGCCCTTTTCATTCATTCTGATAAGTGTTTGACATTAAAAAAAAAAAAAAAATAAAAATTTTTTTTACCAAATTTTTGCTACAGGTATAGTTCCTGTGTGTGTGTGTGTTTTCTTAACTAAATCTTCACACACACAATGATTTAAATAATTTCTGTATTGAATTATGAAAAAAACCCCATCCACATAGGAAGGAAAAAGTATAACTACATTTTCTGATATAATATATTAAACCTGTTGAAGACTGGCCCTCTGAGCAAATTGCTCAGTAAAATGCAAATTTTTGATTTCCAGGCTTTCACTTTATTTTTTCTCATTATTGACTCTATCATATGCATTTCCAAGCTTCTAGACCGGCAGGATTGCGTTTTATCAGTAGTTGCACAATATATATAAATATAAATTCCTCCATTAATATTTGAATACATTTGGTATTCGGTTTCGTAAATAAAAATAATTAAAGTATCTGCTTACATTCGGAGGAAACTTCTCTAAAATACCATGTTACTAGTCTTTTTATGTTATTTTGCTGGAGACTATGACTTAAATGAATGAAAAACACCAATTAGGAAATTAATTGCTATTTAAAGGTATTAAATTGAGGTATTTTATGTAACTTTTGAGAATTTTTTTTCCGATTTTCAAAAACCTTTACATGGAATTTAAAGCCATATATTTTTTGAGTTACTTTACACAGTCGATTTAGAACAGTTATAAAAGCAATGAACTGAAATCTAATATATATTCACATTTACCAAAAAATTATGGCTCACTGCCCTTTTTTTATGAAAACTTCCTCATTTTTACAAGAATAAACTGTTACAAATAAAAAAAAAACGATATAAGAGCTAAATCCTTAGTCTTTATATTACTGAAATAAATTTTCTCAATTTTGTATCACAGTTTTTTTAGAAATTAATCGGCATTGAAGGGGTTAAAATTTTAATTTCTTACAGTATGTCCAACACATTGATCTAAAAATAAAGTTCTGATATATCTCTTGAATCTTGCAACTCCTAGATTATCCAAGAATTTATCTTTAGAAAATGTTTAATTGCAATAGAGATAAATTAAGTCCTATTAGAATCTATATTTCTTATGCGTGATGGAACAGTTTAGATAGATTTACTTTTTAATGGAGAAATATTCTTAACATTTAAACAATATGATTGACAAAAAAAAAATACCTTTTCCTGTTAAGCAGGTGTTTTGTTGTCTTATATTCTGGCAACAACAAAAATAAATAAATAAAATTAAGCATTTATTTCAAAAGAAAAGCCTGAAGTGCTGAAATACATCCACATGGGAATAAAACTTATATAGGACTTTTTTCTCATATAATAATTAAAATCTCTGATATTCGTACGCTAAACTACAAAAGAAAAAATTCTCTTCTGCTAATGAACAACAAACAGTCATAGATATTTTATGAAACCTAAAACGCAACTTGTAACTACATAAAACAGTTAGGTATTTTAAAATGAATTGCGTTAACTATGCTTCGTCAAAATTATGGATGTATGTAAGTGAATGAGTGAATGAAGGTATATTTATGTTGCATTACAGGGTGTTGCATAATTCGAACGACAAAATTCAGAGGAGGGATAGTTGGCCGTATGGGACCAAAAACATGTCATAGAACGTCAGTTAGCAAACCACGTTTAATCGGTGTAATTCGCAAAAATAGTTATAAAGGGTATGATGTTGAGTGGAGTATAAAAGGACAGTAGAAGACACTAAATACAGTTATAAGACGTAAAACATGTTTACAATAAGCACAATGCATCACTGCTCGACGTCTGAAATGCAATGACAAGTGATTGCCTCAAGAATGGTTCATAGTTGTGGTGCGTTGGTCATATCACAGCCGAAAGCGAAGGACTAAAGACTAAAGGATGCCTTCTGTTGCGCCGCCGTCTAGCGTCCGCTGTGTGAAGCTAGTTTTTGTAAACAAAGAACTGAGAAAATGAATGGGCGAAAGAGCTGAAACGACTTGTAACGAAGCAAGCGAGCAGAATGTGTTATGTAGCAGTTTTTGTAGAAAATAGTAGTTTTAGTTTAGAAATTTATATTGTAAATATAAACGTAAGAAATGCCTACCAAAAAAGAAATCTCTTTGCTGTCAAGTCCATGAGAACCTCTCATTTAATTTAGTAACGATCACACAGTTGCAAAGAACACCACACCTTCAAACCAATCCGGGGACCTGGGGATTCCAGATGTTATCCCAAAAGAAATCCAAGAGATTGGGCAGCTCGGAAACCACACAGGTCTGTGCGCATCCATTTTACCTCCCATAATATAAAGTATAGTGATTAAACAGCGGGATCGAAAAATGTACTGGTGCCCCACCTTGCATGAACCACACGTTCTAGGGAAAAGTCATAGCAACTCCGGTAGGGGTGGGAAATTTGCTCCGACCATGGCACCTTCAATCCCCGTGTTCATTTCAAAAACTCCCCTCTTTTGACGCATTTTTCACCCGTCTTCTATTATCTTATCTGATTTTTATGGACTGAGCGTGTGGTCAGCGAACCTCAGGTCTGATATTTTTTTATCTTCCTAAAGCTTTCTGAACTTTCCACTCTGAATGTGTTGATCGAATTCAGTAACATCCTATGTAAAGCAATACAAGGTTTATTCGTCACAATCTTCGTAATTTTGAGTTTTGGTTCATTGACGCAGACGGCGCTTGAGCTCACACCCTCTCTCCTATCTCCCACAGTACGAAAACAAAAGGAATTTTAGCGTAGTCAGATTAAATGTGCATCAGCCTTTCTTCACGGCACGCCTTCGACTGAACTAGGGTGATATTTCTGATACTACCGACAAAGGCATGTGAACATGACAACTAGAGTAATATCGCGTTACTTTGTGGTATGGATTTTACGATAACTTCCAAACCCCAGGAATGCCACACACACACACATACTGTTTTCGTAACAAGACTACGAGAGAAGAGACTCCCTTGAAAAGGGGGGGGGGATGCCAATTTAGTTTGCTAAACAGCAACAACACAGAATGCATTTTAATGTGTGTGTGTGTGATTGTGATTACGCAATCCTGAATTGCTGTAAGACAAAGAATAAAATTTATATATATAGAAACGCTACAAAATACTTTATTAAGGAGCGTATAATTTACCGATAAAACACCATTTAGTTCCCGAACGATACATATTATAAGCGAATGAATCTGAATTTTTAAAAAAAATAAAACATTTGCTGAAACTACGTGACCAAAACTATAGGTTATTGTTCTTTACTTATAAATCAGCGTTCTACAGAAACGCTTTGTTCAACAGCAGTGCATTATTTCATCCACGAACGGTGAAAGAACATCTGCCTTGTAACTTAATAGATTTCTTTGTTTAATAAAAGTGGTAAAACTCATTTATGACGATAAACAATTACCGTGAATATTTCCTTTTCTTAAACATAGATCATTAATTTAAAACAAGATCTTTCTTCGTACGTATATTTTTTTCAAAAAACTGTTTTTGAAAGTAATTTCAATACGTGATCATCAAGTAGAACATTCTTGTACATTTTGCAATTTATATATATAAGGTCAAGTTTTTCTTCATTTCCACACCACACCTATCGGAGGACATTTTAAGTTTAAACCTGAACAAATGTATCGTACATCGGCACTTTCTGTATGGCGGGTCTTCAGTGGAACTAGGCTCGAACTCATGACATGGCAGCCAATAATCCCACACATGGTGTTCTAAGCTACCGCGTTCAAATAATATTACGAAAATATATTGCATTTACCGAAACTCTTGGTCACTACGCTCATATACTTTTGGTTAAGTGTGAGAAATGTTTAACACATTAAAAAAAAAAAAAAAAAAAAAAACCCGTTCCTTAAGCTCGTAGTACCCTACTGTTCCTTTGTGTTTAATTATTCTAAACTAAATTTTCAATGATTAAAAGAAACTCTGTATATCGAATCTCGAAAAATATCGTCCTTGTTGGGAAAAAAGTGCTAGAACATTTTCTATTATAATGTATTAAGCCTGTTAGAGACTGGTGCTTTGAAGAAATTGCCCTTTTCACTGTAAACATCTGGTTTTTAGATTTCCATTCATTTTTCTCTCAATGTGAATGACACTATTATTTATAATTACAAATATTTAAACCGGTTGTATTTCTCTGTACCAGTTTTTATTAAAAAGAAATTCTACAATAACAATTGAACACCGTTGGTATTAAGTCTCATCGATACAATTAATTAAGGTTTCTGCCTACGTTTCAAAAAAATTTCTAAAATACCATGCTATTAGCAATTTTATGTTATTTTGTAGGTGCTCATGAATTAAATTAATAGAAAGACCAATCAGATAATTAAACCATAAATGAAAATAATTAAAATTAGTTATTTTAGTTAAAATTCCATGACATTTCTAGTGAATTTCAAAACATTCTACATGGAATTCAAAGACAGATTGAAATTATTTTTACGCAACACATACTTAACACAGTTATAAAGACAAAGAACTAAAATTTAAAATATTATCAATTTTACGAAAAAGTTATAACAATGCACATATTATATCGAAATATTTATAAAATACATTTTTTTTATAAAAATGAATGTGGTTACAAATTTAAAAAAAACTATACACACACATTATATATATATATACATATATATAAACATGCTAGAACTAAATCCCTAGTTAATTGCTTTTATTATACTTCAGGTTTCTCAAACTTTAAATAACTGCGAACCAATTTTGAATCACAATTTTGCATCGCCCCACTACAAAAATAATGCATTGAACACAATAAAAATGAACTTTGACGCTGGAGCTACGATACAAAAAATTAATTATAAAACATACATACATACTATCAAAATATAAATATTACGTTTTGTACATAAAAAGCCCAGGAAAGGCACTAGTAATTACTAAACTTGTTTTTAATTTCATATTGATAAATTAATTATGAAAAACTCTTTGTGAAGTATTGGTACATTTATATGTATATTATATCCGTGCAAATGTGCGTTTAATTTTTATTATGTCAGAATGAATTTTGTTTTACTTCGTTTCAAAACCTTAATACTTTTTGAAATCTTTTACATTCGACTTTTCAATAAGCTCACTGCCCTTACAGTGATATCACGCGTCCATAAGGGGTCATGCCTAACAGTTTGAGAAATGTTGTCATACTTGAAATAATATGCATACAATATATGTGAGAAATGCATTCATAAATGTTTGAGGTATCAGGTTCTCAGTTACATACCTTTGACAAAAAAAATAATGCCTTATACCCCAGAGGTTTAAAATTCACCACTTTTTTAGAGAAGACCTCCCTTATTTTTTATATAATATTTTTTTTCTTTCTGTCTGCTCGAGTTTTTTCCTACTCAAAATTGAGAGGATAAATTCGGAAAGTGTAGGCAAATATTCATAATCTTCATTGCAACCCTTCCCCCCCAATACAATAACAATGTATTGAATGCAGTAATAATGTGCTTTGAAACTAACGCTACCAAACAGTCTTTATTATAAACTGTACAAATTTTCAAGATAAGTATTAAATTCCCGTATATGTTACTCTTTAAAGTAACAAATATTTTAAAAAAGTTTCTTTCTGTAACACAGTGTTTCTCAAACTACATATGAAAAAGTCAAAAGATTATTTTTAAACGTTATCAATTTACTGAAGGGAACCGAAACAAAATACATCCTGACATAATAAAAAAAAATACACTTTTAAATGTATCAGTACTGCACAATGTATTTGATAATTAATTTACTAAGTTAAGAACAAGTTTAATGTGTGTATGTGTGTGATTACCAGTGACGCAATTATGTCATAAAACTATATAAAAATTAAATACTAATCTCCATAATTTGATGGTTTCTAATAAAATTCATATCGTACCTTTAGCGTCAAATTATATTACTATTGAATTCAATAGATTGTTATTGTTTCGATTGGGATGAGATGAACACTAAATTTTTAAAAAAGTTATAATTCAAGTATTTACTATGAATAGTGTTTTTTTGTGTGAATATAATTAATATTTATTATTATTATTATTATTTTGGTTTAATGTACAATTTTTTGTTTTAATGTACCGATTGGCTATTCTTGCCCGAATTAAGAGTAAAGTTATTTGATTTTATAGTTTTATTTCTCTATAAAAGAGTAATTTTTCTAAGGAAACCGCACGCGTTTATAGTTTTGTCTACCGGAAGCTTCATCAATCACTTTATTTCCGGTGAAGACTTTTGTAATAGGTAGAATATGCGGATGAGAGTCAAAAGAGCAACATCTTGTTTTAAAATACAAACGGGTATTTATTTTAGTAATAGAGTTGTGTTTTTTTCGTTAGGTGGGTAAACCAAACCAATTATCAAATGAAATCTCGAAGGACTTAAAATGTTTATGATATAAAATTTCCCGAGAGAAAATTTAAGTGAACTATTTTACATATACAGTGGACTCTCGAAAATTCGAAGTTGGAGGGACCAATGAAAAACTTCGAATTATCAAGAGTTCGAATTATCAAGAGGGTAGGAAAAACTCTCAAAATACACGAAGAGAAGTTGTTTTTTTCTAACACATTTAAATTTAAAATCATGTTATAAAGCAGCAATTGTTCATAATTTTTTTTTAAAGTACACTTTATACAGTATAAAAAGAAAACAGAAGTTAAAAGTCCTATATTAAAAGAATACACTTATGTCTTGAAAACAACTATTATAAAAAATATACATACTATATGAAATTAATCCTTTTTGTCCAAAAAATCTGTTATCTTTCTTTTGTTTTAAGGCATTCAATCTAACTTTGTCAATAGATTTTTTTAGAACAAATGAAACCTGTAAAATGTCTGCATCAACATGATTTTGAAAAAAAAAAAGGTGGTAGTTTTTTTTAGTGCCCTTTTTTTGCTTCCATAAGTTTACCGGAGTCAACCCCCTCCGATTCTTTTTCATCATTTTGTATTATTGTGGTCCAAAACCACAATTTCAGCGTCAGATAGAGCCCCCATACAGCAATGTTCGTGCAACCAACATGTGCGTAAAAAGTCAAATTTTTGTTCTGAAGAGCCCCCAAAGGGTGGTTAAGCAAAACAGAGAATTTACGTCTCACAACCAGTTTCCGGGGGGAGCAGTTGATTTTTAAAAACAGCTGTGAACTTCAAAAGAGTAACAGCTCTACAAGTCTTATCAATCATGATCAAAGCTTTTAAAAATAGAAATAGTTACGTTCGGTTTTTGAGGTTACCCAAAACGTTTTTAACATTCACGGTTTTTTTTAAAATTGGGGATTGCCCTGGTCGAGTGGCTGAATTTTTGAGGTAGATTTTGGGGGAAAAATTTGGCCCAAATTTATAAAGGTGTTGCGTTATTCTGCACAGGAGTACAGTTGCAAAAATAAAAAAGTCGTTTATCTGTTTTCTTTCCGAGTTCAGTGAGACCAACCCTTCAAAAGAGTTCGGTGGTCATCTATGCCTTCTTGTTCGAGCGGTTTTTGGGAGAGAACGAGTTTATGACCTTTGAAACACCGGGGTTTTTTGAGATTTTCCATGACAAATGAGTAATATTTTCTGAGCCGTCCTTTTTACAGTCAAAAATAGTTAACCTCCTGCTTTTTTTTCCCTCCATGGCTTTTTTTTTTTGAATGTTATTTTTTTCAAACACTTAAAAAAAGAGTCCGGTTTAATCTGTGATAAAAATGTTACGTGGTTCGAAACTTTATCAGATCCGAAAGCGAGTTCTCCCCTTAGAACAAACGTTATGCAAATTATTTCAATTCACTTTTTTTTAAGGGGGACAGTGGATTTTTAAAAAAATTTTTTTTTAATTATTAAGTAAATAATGAAAATTTTGAGCATATACACGGGAAAACAACTAGATCAAATATATTTTTTAAAGAAAATTTTCAATTAAAACTTTTTTTAAATTTAAAAAAAATTTAAAAAGAAATTTTTTAAAAACATTCCAGGTTCCAATTTTTTTTTTTTTTGACTTCGTCTAACATTATTAATGTTTATTAGTACACGTTACACATAAGGGGATTTTTAAATTTCAGCCCCGGGTTTAAATTTTTTTTAGAAAGGTTTTGTTCATTTGTACTTAATTTTCTGTAAAATATCTTTTTGTACACTAAAAGAAATTTTAACTATCTAAATGAAGTCAAAATTTTAAATGGATACCCAGATTTATTTATGTACTTATCAGTATTCTTCACGAAAAATTTTCAACAATTTGTCAAAAATTGAGATGCAAAATTTTGCACGTAAATCTGAAAAAAAAGTTTTGAAAAAAAAAGTCATTTTAAAAAATGTTTTTCCACTTCCCTTTTATATGTTGCTGAAATTTTAAAACATCCATTTTTTTAATAAAGACATATTTTCATTATTTTATTTACAAGCAAATTTAAAGGAAAAAAAATTAATAAAATAAAAAAATGGTTTCACATGATACATTTTTTTCGGTAAAATGTTTTCAGTAGAGTACAAATAAATAAAAATTTACGGGAAAAAAACATTTAAAATTTTGCCGAACCAATGTTTCACCTTTTTTTTTACCTTTCCTTTTGTAATTTTATTTTTGGCCCAAATTTTAAACTATTCTTTCCCAATCACTAAAATTTTTTTTTCACCGAGCTGCGCTTTTATCACGTTTAGGGGAAATGTCCACAAAAAGACTTAACCCCTTTGTGTCAATAGTAAATATTGAAGAACAAAATTATATCCACCTATGGCAGATATAACAACATTTAAAGTCGTTTTTTAGAAACGTTTTTTTGGGCAGTTTTTCCAAAAATGCTTTGTGGATGCTTTCGTTGGCATTCTGAGTTTTCCCCGCACGTATTTTCAAAAAGCTCATCGTTTGCAACCCTTTTTGATATACAAGTTTTTTTTCCAGGACTTGTTCCAGAGCTTATTTTTTATCAGTGAAGGGGACATATTTTTTTTTCCCAAGCCCTGGTAAAAGCAACCATGATGTCGAACCAGTAGGGCATTTATATGCTTTGGGGGTTTTATCTGTTGATGAACAATGAAACAAAAGTAAAATTGCACCTTTCATTTTTTTTCATCTGGTGCATTGTCTTTTTTGCTTTTTTGTGTTTGTCAGTTTCAAATGGTTTTTTTTTAGGTTGCCCTCTTTTTCCCCCCACCAATGGTATCCTTTACCCGCCACCTGAAATTTTATTATGGAGTCCTGTGCCAAGCCTTCCGACGTGGTTAATGCATTTTTTTTTCAAATTTTATGCAGTCACCAACAATTTAATGATGATAAAATAGGTCTTGGCATCACCATCTGACAAGATGTCACGTTATACCACAATTTTAAGGGTCTTTTTCCCTATAATTTGCAGCTTTATTCCCTGGCATTGAAGATCCTCCCTAATTACCGCTGCATTTTTTTGGGTGATTTGTACCATATGGAGTACCAGCGCATTTTCCCAAGACCCTTTTGCGGTGTGCATTCGGGGAATATTTGGGGATTTCGTAATCGATAATGGGCCCCGTCAAAAAGTCGATAACGATTTCCCATCCCGTAAATGATGAAGTCCCCGTTTCGCCAAAGCATCATATGAAACGGGATGTCTATAACACCAAACAATGCCGAGCAAATCTTCATGGTGTTTTCGGACCACCCCCGGGAAAATTTTAAGAATGTCTTCTTTAAAACTACACTTTTTTTATATAATTTAAGTAAAAATTTTTAAATGTTTTATCCCTTTCTAAGTCAATAATAGAGAAAAATTCTAATGTGCATGACCTTTCCAACTTTTTGGAAAAAACTTCAACGAGCTTTTATTTGCCTCGAAACATTTGGGTTTTCATCATCTCGTGGGCTAAGAAAAGTTAAAAATTTTTTTTTGGGTTTTTTCATTTTAGTTTATTTTGAAAAAAACCCTGCACCATTACACTAACATCCAATGAGCACATATCAATTCATCACATTTTATGTTACATAAAAAAAGAAGACCACATATCATTATTCATCAAAACATTTCTTTTCACAGGGCAAAAGTTGATGTTGATGTAAAGGAAACATCTGAAATTTTCTCACTTTCATTCAAATATTGTTCATTTTCACCAGCATCGAACCTTCATCACTAATAGAGCAGTATGCATAATAATTAATTTTCAGCAAAGAATAGAGTTTTCCCCGTATATCAAAATCACTTTGTATGTGATTTTTCCCCATCTCTTTGTACTTTGGGTGCAAAAAACTACTTCTTTTTTATGGCCCCCTTAGGTTTTGATAGGCCCACTAATAGCATCCATTGAAACAAATACAAAAGTAGATGTTTTTTAAGCTTTTTTGGGTTTTGATACAAAAAAGTAATTCCGTAGAGATAAATATTACAAGAAACAGACAGCGATCAAAAGATGTGCAATTTTAAAAAAAGGCAATACTGACTTTGTAAACAAGTGGGGAAATAAGTAAACAGCGATAGAACAGTTAAAAAGGGTTTCAGTTAAAAAGTGTAGTTTTAAAACGAAAATATTAATTTAATATTAAAAAAAAACCCCAAAAAAATTTTGACAACCTGCAATGTTTTTTTTTACATTTTTTGGGGCCATTTAAATTTTTTTTAAAAGCTTATAACTTTTTAAAAAAATTACTAGACACATGCGGTTTCTTTATGGTTTAGTAACTAGAAAATCATAATTCATAAAAAAAAATTTCCCTATTTTAGACGATTTTCCCAATTTTAAAGTCCACCATCCTTTTAAAACTATCCCCTTCCTTTTCTTAAAATATGTAAACCATCCCCCGCTAGCCGAAAACTCTATTCCTAATTCTTTCAATGCTTTAGCCTTTTTCAATACAGAGCCACCCATCTTAATATTCTGTCCTTGGACTTTATCCATGAAACAAAAAAGTTCAAGACATGGAAAAATTTCCTTTCAACGCGTTTTCCAAAAACTGCAAAAAAATTTCTTTATTCTTCAGAATAGTGGAATTCCTCTCACCTTTTCTTCAACTGATTCTATCACCTTTTGCTTTTCAGAAATTGTTAAGTACTTGTACTTTTTAAAAGAAGACATGTAGTTCCTTTCACCTGATAAGTCGACTCTGAGGTGAGGCGTAAAGCTGGGCCCGGGGGGTTTTTCGAAATTAAAGTTAGGAAACGTAAAAACCCACAACTCTAAGTAAAATGATATTTTAATTTATAATTTGTGATCTAAAATGAACACAAGGCGTATTCACAGTTCACACTGTGCTACGGGGTATACTCAATAGCAGGGGTCGACAACTACTGCACGTGGAGCAATTCTTAGTGGCACATTACCGATCTTTTTTTTTTAAAAAAAATAATAGAATAAAGTTAAAACCTCCCTCTCCCTTTTTTGCCCTCGAAATTTTTATATAAAGGTTTTATTTCTCGCTTTCAATTCTCTGCCATAAAACGATTCTTATGAATTATCCTGGATGTAGTTTGAGTGCTTTATTTAAAAAAAAAACATCCGTTTAAATGTGACTCATTATTAGTAATAAATACTCAACGCAAATCAAAATTATTGTGCAATACTTGTAAACAGAAGCATCACACATTACTGCACAGTGAATAAAAAAGAAAGCAGTTTTTACTCTATCCATCTAAAGCTTGGGTATCAACGGAAAAAGAAAAACAACAGATGGCTTAGGAATAAATCAAAATTCTGCTTAGCAAATACCGGGAATATAATAAACAAAGTAGTTATTCCATCAACATGCACAATTTAGACTGAAAATAAATTCAGTAAAAAAACCGCTTTAAATTAATAATAATTTTAAGAAATTTTAATTAATAATAACTTTAATTAATTTTAATTCATCATCAATTTAATTAATAATAAATTTTAATTAATAAAATTTTAAATTAATTTTAATTAATAATCAATTTTTATTAATAATAAATATAAGTTATTTTAATCAACAATTAATTTTAAGTAATTTTAATTAATAATAATTTTAAATAATAAATTTATTTACTTATTTTTTTAATTTATAAAATACAAAATAATTACATAAATACCATTCAATATTTAGAAAACCTTTAATAAATAAATTTATTTAATTTTAAAAAATAATTAAAGGAATTGAAAGAAAAAAGTTTTTCGCGTGATTCGATCTCGGATCCAACCGCATTGAAGGCAGACGATTTACAAATCGAGCCACTGGGCCGGAGAAAGAAATAGAAACTTAATTGTATAAAAGCTAAGCATAAATTTCGAACGCTGTTTTCTCCGAATTGACTGTCCACATTTGACGGAATTACATTAAGGGTTGAACACCCTAGAGGATTACTACTAGTACACCAAGTCTCGACCCGAAATGAATTTCCTTAGTCGTGCCCTCTTCTTGTAAGTTAAATAGATGTGGTATGGTATTTTGACGAGGAAGTTCTAGTTACGGTAACGTCGTCGTCACGTAAAAATGGTTCCAAATTACAATATATGTCGCAAAAAACCCTATTGTATCTTCATACTGCGACTTTAATGAACACCCATCAGCCAAGCTGTTAGTTTGTCATTATTTGAAAGTAGGAGAACCTATTGGAGACAGATCTCTGGGTGTGTTATTTGCTACGGTTGAAAAGGGATATGGGAATTTAATCACAGTGAAATTTCCCGAAAATTGGCAAAACGCAGAGATTTAAAAATTTTAGAAAAACGTGTATCTTTAACACTAGAACTTCATCAATGTTGGGAAATTGAAAATATTTAGTAATTATTTTCCAGATGCAATTACACAGTAAATATTTTGGGATTCTAGGTTTACACTAGAACCGTGGCAGTTTCAGTACACCTAAAACCGCGAGAGGGGTCAAATTGATCCCAATTGATAAAAAACGGTGTTGTGTTATTCTTAAAGTTTGTTGTAATTTTTGGTAATGACATTTATTTACTTTTAACATTAATTTGCTACAATAAGAGGTAAAAAATAATAAGAAATTGCAATATGGAATATTGTATACTGTTAATAAAATATACAGAAAACGTGAATAGAAATATTTAGTTTCTTACCAGTCGAGATTTCCTACACAGTTCATGCATATTTTGGGTGACCTATCTTTATATATTTTGTACACTTTTCACTTATCGGTATTTTACAGTCAGAAAAAGTATCTACAAGTTTGTTTCTACACTGGGAATCTTTGCAATAAGCCCTTTATTTCGCGTCTGAGCAGATTCTTCAGTAGTATATGCTTTTGTCTGTGGATCTGACTTGAACTTTCTTTTGTGAATATACACACTACGCAACACTACCATGAGTTGTTGAAGATATTCTCTCCTCTCAAGTTTTGTTACCAGTAACTTCTTTTTATAAAATCCGTGAATTAATCCCTGCAAGATCAAGAATATTGTAATCCAGAAGGCGTTCGATCGGGTCTGGACCAGTGGCATAATTTGAAACAAAATTTCAAATTTCCCCCCTGCTTTAAATTTACATAATTAACCTTTTCCATAACAGATCATATCAAGTGCGAGTTAAAAAATTTAAAAAT
>BMAV01026529.1:82765-94778 GCA_019973955.1 Trichonephila inaurata madagascariensis | reverse complement strand
TTTCATTTTGAGAAAAATGAAGTTAAAGATAAAAAATAACAAAAAAAAAAATTAAACATACCAGTATGCATTAAAAAGCCCCAGCAGCATAAATATTGCCCTCTGCAAGCTTACATTGCTCAACTTCCTTGAGTATTTTAAGTTTTTTAGCTTTACGAGCTTCAAGGAAGGTTTTGGAAACTTGTCTCTTAGCCGTTGACTTGCGCACTTTATCAATATTTACACAATTCAAAATATTTGTTTTATTTATTTTTAAATTCAAAGCCCACATCAGATCAATTCTGTTCTTACTTCCATCATTGTATTCAGATGCAGCTATAAATGCAGCTATTTTTGTTACATTAATTCCTGATCCAATCAATTTTGGGCTATACTTCCAAATCAGTGAATTCAATGACTCATTAGTATTTTGAGTTTTCCCCCTAAACACCTTCTTAACAATTTCAAGTGTGATAAATCTTTAAAAACAGGTTTAATCACTTCATAAACTGCTTTTGGTAAGGTGTTCTTGTGAGAAAATTCATTCACTGTATTTTTGTGAACCGAAACATTGTTTTTGTTCTGATCGAAAAACAATTTTCTGCATTCCGCAAACTTCAATTCCTCCAGCAGATCCGGAATGGTTTTTTTCTGCAGAAAGTTTGGTGCTTAGCCAAAAATGCACTGTATTTTGGTCCAAACTTTTGCCCTTTATAGGAGTCACATCCTTTGCAATAAGAGGACATGACTTCCATGTCGAGAACTTCCGAGTCATGCTCCAATCAACGTACACACTCCAATAAGAGATGCATGCCCACAGGTCTTCCAGGTTCCATCACCGCAAACTACAACAAAATTTACGGTTCCATGAATAATTTTTTCCTCAGCAGCGGCTTTCTTCATTGATGCATTTGCAATCGCTTCACTTACATCACGCATTTATTTTGTCGTAAGCTTTCTGACACACTGGATTTAGCAAACACATAAGAGAACAAAACATCTCGAGCGAAGACAATCCTTGGCCTATATATCGCATGGCTAAAACAGACCGTCTGTTTTTTCATTTTTTTATACCAATCAATTCACAAAAATTAAGTTTTTTTTCAATGCTACATTTTCTGCATGTGAACTGAAATGTAGAAAACAATCCTACAGAGGATTTTTAACTCATTTCTATTTTGCCATAACACACAGAGCAACAAAGTAATTTTTCAATTTGGGAAAACAATAAACTAAAGTCGATTATTCTATAACATTGAAACTCAAGTCAAGCATCATTTTCGTAAGTTTCCGAAATCTTGTGTACACTTGGTAATTTTTTCGCAGATGAACTTATGTTTGGCGAAACATTTTTGAAAGAAATATTACCTTTTTTTCTGACACATATTTCTTCCGATACATGTTTCTTAGAAATCTTTTTTTCTCTGGTCTCTTTCCAGATGAAGTTTATTCAATGAAACATCCATGTTCAAAAGCTTTCAATATTAAATGAAAAAGAATGCTAATCCAAAATCAAAATGTAAATAAACAATCCCGCTCAGATAAAACGAAGTTAAAAGTTGAGTTGCATTTATGCTACTCCCGAAATCAATTTGATATTAGGTGTGGCTCTTTTAATAAAACTAATCGGCGAAATATTAAAATTTTTGGAATGTGATCTGACAACTGTCAAAAGTGGGCGTGGCAGATACAAGTTTTTGTTTACATGTTACTAGTTATTTCTCAATAACTTAGGAAGTTTTCCCAGTATCAACAAAATTTTGGTAGCAAAATGCTCAGAAACGTTGAGGCTTTAACATATATCTTTTTCAAAACATTGAAAAAAATGAAGTTTAAGGGTCTTGTGAGGCCTTTGTTAAATGTAATTGTTGATTGAATCTCTGTGCCAGTTAAAATATAATGATGGTGTTTCTGTTACCGTTAACTTTGCGAGCGGGACACAGATTCACCACAAGCTCAAGAAATCTTTAATTCTGGAAAAACTGTTTATTTGTTACAAATGACCTCTTGACAAGGTTGTCTTATATAACAGATGGGAACTAAAACATGTTTGTCCAAACTTTTTTTTTAAGGTAATTTTAAAGGTAAAGGTATTTTTCATAAAAACAATTTTCATGACACTTGGAAATTTAATTCTAACATTATGATATTTTTGCATTGTTTGTTCCAGCATTGAGCCACAGAATTTGAAAAAAAAAATTTCTTAGAAGGTATGAAAAATGCTACTTTATGGGAAAACTTTATTCAAATATTATAGAAGCGAATACTAATTGTTGAACACACACAACACACACTACATTAATCTTGACCACAACCTGAGGTTCCCCTTCTCTTCATGTATACGTGGCTCTTTGTATAAATGGCTTTGTAAATAGTTACTTACAACTTGAGTCTTTTCTCCAATTATTTGCCGACCGTTAACCCAGCTGATCTGCAGATTAACTGATTTTTGTGCCTTAGCGAAAACATTTCTATTTTTATATAAGTATTGTATATTGTCGACTTTACAGTATAAATTAAAAGAGGGGTAAATATAAATCATCTATTGTGTATTGTATCCTAACATTCGGCATTTACGGAAGTCTTATGGCACAACAAACATACACACTAGATAAACATTTATCAGTTTGTAGAAATGTACGCTTGTGTGTGGTTCCCTTTTTAAATAGAATTTACCTTGGGATTTTTTTTAATAAAACAAAATAATATGGGAATTAAAATTAAATAGTTTTAGTGGCTATTAATTAATTAATAGGTTAATTAGTTACCTTATTACATAATGCTAAAATATCAAGTGGACTTCGGTAGCCGAGTAGCAATGATCACTAACTCATTGTCGGGGTGGTAGAGTCGAAGAATCGAAGCTTAGTGCCTCTGAAAACCCGTCTTATAGTCATTGTTTTTCCGTTGGTGTGGAAGATAAAAGAGGAAGTAGCAGCTCAGGTGTCGTTCACATCACTTGACACTGGTTCAAACTTACGAAGTCCGTTGACAATAGCCCTTGTGTTGTTTGCGAATGCGAAGTAAATTAGAATCAGCGAATTCAAGCAAAATCTCTAGTGTTTGTTCTTTTTTCATAAAATGCATTTGGATAATATTTAGTGCACGTTTTTACCCATAGTGCTATTGATATCCATAAATTTTGAGTTAACAAGAAAAAAAATTCTTCCAATTTGTCATGCATATTTTTAAAGAAAATTCAAAAATGTACTCATATTTAATCATAAAACGTAATACATGTATTAAATTTTCACGGTGTGAAATCAATATAGATGTCAAAGATATATTTATTTTGTGTAATTACTGCAAAAGAGAGATTGAGCCAACTTCAGATGCCGTCCTCATTGGAAGGAACTGAAGAACTTTGAGATTTCTTTGTTTTTATCATGGAGACGCTAGACAGAGATAGCGCAATGTGGATAAAGTTTTAGTCTTTTGGCAGCGTAATGCAACGAGCAGGTCTTTTTTTGCTATTAAAAGGTTAAAAGCTATTTTTGCTATTAAAAGAATTAGTGGCTTTATAACTACATTTTCTACCCGAAGCTAACCAAAAGAACAAAATGGTAAACATTGTAAACTTTGTATCGAAATCGTGACATAAAATGAAAACATTGTAACGTAAAAATAACTTTGTAGCTCTCTCCAAAAATTAATATAGTACTCACTTCAGTCATATCATGATTTTCTGAATAGTTGTGAAAACTTATAAAAATACTCGAGCCAATAAAAAAAATACTCCCGACGAAACTTAATGAATATTTATAAACTGCCGAGTGGGGTTTCTTTTTTTTTCCACTGGACATTTTCCCCATCTTTGGGGGGAAATACTTTTGGCAAATTCAAAATTACGCTCTACTGTCAGGAAATTTAATATGACATTCCCATTCCCTATTTGCTTTTGTCAATATGATGTGAGCCGGAGGATATAAAATAAAGAATATTTATAGGAGGAAAAAATCAGATACATGTTATTTGATTTATTTGTGTCACGTAGATGTTTCGGTAAGCTGAGGGATTTGTAAATTCTTAAAATAAATATTTCTACTTTGTCTTCTAAATTTAACATATCAATGTTTAAACTATTGAGAACTAAATTTCTTAGTATGTAAAAAGCAATGAAATGAGGTTTGAAGATTATGTACTATTTCTTAACATGAATTGCCTAAAAATATTAAATTCAATAACATGCGAAATGAATGCATATTGTGAAATATACAGAGGGGATAAAAAAATGTATATACACTTTAAGGTATCCGACTACGTTCGGAACCATGATTTTAAAAAAGCGCATAAATGTATAATTTCCATGATATTTAGTGTCACTTGGATTAGAAAACATGTATAAAATTGTTTTAAGGACATTATGACAAAAAAAATATTTAAATACAATATTTTGGCAAAAAATTAACTTAGAATATGCTTTTTTCCAAATGTTCTCCTTTTGTAAAAAATGCTTCTATTGTATTGATATTTTGCCGGTATATAGCTTAGACCTCTGTACAGAGGCTCAACTAAGATTTTTGAAAAATTCAAATTATTTTTAGAGTTACAACCATTTGAAATAATGATCGGCGTATTTTCTTAAAATTTCTCTCCTCTGTTTTCGTAAAACATGGATAAACCTATTTAATGTTATGCATTTCAAAAATTCTAGTTGAGCCTCAGAATACAGGTCTGAGCTGAATACAGGCAAAATATTAATACAATAGAAACATTTTTTACAAAAGGAGAACATTTGGAAAAACGGTTATTCTGAGTTAAGTTTTTGCCAAAATATTTTGTATTTAAATTTTTTTTGTCATAATGTCCTTAAAACTATTTTATACATGTATTCTAATCTAAGTGGCATTAAACATCATAAATATTATCCATTTACACCCTTTTGCAAAATCACGGTTCCGAACGTAGTTGGATACCTTAAGACTGTGTAATATGCCAGTGCCTTAAGTTTGGGTTTGCACTGGCTGTAGAGTTAAGTTGTAAGAGTTGGTATTAACAGTTGGCATTAGTGTTTCGATATGTTCAAGAATAGTTCAGCGACAGATGGCGTTAGTATTTTAGCAGGAAAAGTAAGACTATGACGCAAGTACGGCAGACGTTTATGCAGCGAAAAAGCATTTTGAAATGGTATTGGAAGTTCGAGAATATCTGTGATGTGCAACGATATTGGAGACAACTATAAGTAAGGAACTACCAATATGCTTCAGAATAGCTGGTTTCTGCGATAAGTTTGAAACTTAAGAAACAATAATGGATATGCATAACAGACGATCAGGCCTTCCACACACATCAACAAGCGAAGCATATTCTGTTGGAGTAACAGTTTCATTCACACCACAAAATTGACGTCACAATGTTCACGTGAAACAAGCTCAAATTGGGCTAGCCTTGGTCGTATTTTGCAAAAAGAAAAATGGAAAGTTTGCATACAGCATTTGTTACACTCTCTGAACTAGAATGATCCAGACAGAAACACAAGAACTCCCTTTTGTGAATGATACCTCCCGTAGGCTGAAAATAAGACAATTTTGTTCCCCCAAGTGATGTGGTCTCTTTTACTTAAGCAGTTATCTCAAGAACGTTATGTACAGCAAGAAACCAAGCCATATATAGTTTTAATTATATAGCAATATAATTCGTTTTTATTTATACCTCTGTCAACATTATTGAAACAGAAAAGAAAATTCACATGGCAAGAACTTACCTTTATAACTGCATTGACTCAAGAAACACCCAACCCTTACGATCAGGCGAGTAACAAAATCCCCAATCCAACAAGCAACATTAATACAGTATAATCAATACTTTTTCTATTTTACAATTATTTAAACTTTAATACAAAAATTTGTATCAAAGCAATTAGAAATATACTGATAATCTGTTTACGACAAATAAAAAGAAGACGTGGTTTTGTTGTATTTGAAAAAAAAGCTAGATTTGCCAGCTGAAAGTAAAACATGGACCCAACCATCGTCTGTTGATGAAAAGTAACACTTTACACTTTCTGCAAACCGGCTCAATCGGTAGATTCACGATTTTCTTACACGATCGTGCGGGTTGGGTCTTAAAGGGATAGACGAGAGTTCAGTATTATGGAATAATCGGATAATATTGGTTCTGTTTGTAGCTGCTAATTCGAGGGAGAACCTTGGAACTACTGAAGAAAGACTCATGATGCACTGCAGAGAAATTTGACCACTTGTTGCAATACCACTCCCTACAGAACAAAGTGTGTTTTTCAATTTTCAAAAGTTTTTGCAGATAAGTTTTCAAACATTTTAATCTACTAGTTCACTTATAACCTGAACATTAAAGTTAAGCGTAATATACACAAAAATAATTGCAATTTGTGATACTGTGATCGGTTTTTAGCTCTGACTATGTTTTATCCTTCGGTTTAAAGGTTCATTTCCCAAGATGATTTGTCGGGGTTTATGGAGTACTTAATATTCCGTAGTATCCAACACATATAAATGTATAGGATTCCATATAACCCTACAAAATTTATAGAATAAAAATAAAATTAAAAATGAGTTTTGAGTATACTATTGATGGCTATATATATAAGCAGTTGTCTTTTTTTAATTTTATTAATTACACATAAATAGTATATAACATCATTTAAAACTAAAGTACATTTTTTTAAAGTTGAATGCATTGGAATAAAAACAAAACACAGTTTTGTGTATTTGAAAATTATATTCTATAGTCTAGATCAGGACATAACAGTAAACAGTTTCAAAGAGATTTGTATTTAGCCTGGTAACAGAAACATCTTAAGCAGTAAAAATTTTTGTGCTCCTAGGTCTTTGACCAGAGACCACCAAATGATCGTGTCCCTCATTTGTCTACAAGTTCTGATTCACCCTGTTCTTCTAAGAGTAGTAAAAAGGTTATTCCTGATGCGTCCAAGTCAAGGAATTTAGTTCTTCCCCTTTACAGATATTAACACCACCTTCAAAAACGCAGAAGTATACCGGCAGGAAGGCTGAATTTTCTTCTAAAATTACGTATTCCCCATATAAAAATAATTACAGGATAAATTAAAAGAAAATGACAAACAGAAGCAAACAGAGGCTCCAAAACAACAAAAGAACATTTGAAACTCTGTTAAGATTTTAAACTTAAACTGGACCACTAGACCTAAATTTATTCGAGATGAAAATTGGATTCAATGCTTCAGTTATTTTCTGTGGGTTTACATTGATTGTACTGGAAAAAAGAAAGATTATATTTATGATTTTTGTGTAAATAGTCTTATATATAACAGAATTGAATTTCATGCATTCTCAAAAATATGGCTTATGCAGTTAAAAATACTACCGTTCTATGAAGTCTTAGTTCGTTATCCGATGGTTTAAACCACCTATTCTGTTTTACTCAACTATTATATTATACACTCCATTTATCATTCTTTTTTTAAAAAAATACATTTTTAATAACACCCAAATAAATATTACTTTGTGTCAAGTAGTAATGCCTTACAATCGTTAATAGCATATATCCCTCATGATTTGGGAAATTTTTTTTAATCAAAAACCAGTAAAGTTATTTTTAGAAATATTAGTGGTATTTCACGATGCCCGATCCTTATTTAGATATAGAGAAAATCCTTGTTCAATGAAAATATATGAATAATGATTCAGATGTGTGATTAAGCTTACTTAGTTTAAAAATTGCTCTTTTTTCTTTTTCTTTTCTGAAATTTTTTTAACAAATTTGTATGATTTATGTTAAAAAAAGAATTAAACAAGATTTAAAATTAATTGAATAACCTTTATCCAATACAGTCTCATTACCATGACAGTAAACTTAATTAAAAACAATCTAAAATAAATTTTAAGCACCATAATGTATTTATTAAATTCATGTTTGGTTCTAAGCAATTTTAAAAGTTAAAAAAACTGCCTTTTATTCAAGGCTTTACTATCTTACAGACATTTATGTGATAACATTATTATTTTTCTTAATTAAACCCTCAAAGTCTGTGTAAATTCGAGAATCCCGTACCCGATGGATTTCTCCATCTGATCCCAACACATAACAAGATGTAGAAGCCATATAACTGTTCACGAATTCAAATATATTGCAAAAATATTTTATTGCGTGAGTAGCCTAAGTTGGGAAGTGTTGAGAAGATTAAACTCTTAAACTATAAAAAAAATTATATTTTACGTACCTTATATAACCAGAAAAGATACTGGCTATCTAATGCAATCCTCCACATCTGCACGTGCTCATGGCAAACTGCAATTTATGGAATTGCGATTGGCCATGTGGTCTGACTTAATTATTATTAGCTCTTTTTCTAGAACTTTTCTTATCATTATTAGAAATTTTTATAAATTTTTATTATAATTTTATATTTTTTTTTATTAGAAGCATATTATGTGAAGAAAAGAACTTTATGAGGTAGCCTGTTGGCCCATTGGTTTTACCAAAACTGCCGAAAATGTACTGCAGCAACTTTACTTGCTACAATGAACAATTACTGAATGTTTTAAATATCACCAAATCATTTTAATGATTATCAACATAAAAATCATAAGGTAATCATATTAACCCCTAAAGTGCCACGGGCACGTATACTCGTCCTACTGAGCTGGTGACTTTACTTCTCCGTGCGTGTATACAAGACCAACCACAGGAGGACTTTTTGTATTGTGCTGCTCAGTTTAAAACTAGCCCCATGGCATTGGAATACAATAACATGACATTGTTTATAACGCATTAACTTATGTCTGAGAAGTGGTGTGGAAGGAATTTGAAACAGTATATTCCAGAAACGACAAAATTCACAGTTAAGCAGGGTTTTTTTTTTTTTTTTAATGTCTTCTATTCTATTTTGTATTTTCTTTCATTTTTGCTTATCGTGTGTAATAGGTGCTTTTTAATTTTATTGTACGAATGGATTGGATGTGATACTAGTTTATGTGTTCAACTATGTTTCAGTATATATCATAGAACAAATAAGTTATGAATTTTTTTTTATTATATTGTAACTCTAGATATTAATTTTTATTTTCATTTTATTTTTTTATACTTTTCTTTCGTTCTCTTTTTAAAATAAGAGTAAACAATTTTTAGGTTGAAAAAAACCCGCCTTTTCTTTTTTCTCAACAAACCGCGTAACAACGTGAAGCAGTGATTAAAACGGTGGCACTAACGGTGGTGTGAATTTCATACCTTTCCCTCGGCAGTTAAAGAGGGTAATGTTATAAAAATTAAACTATAAATATTTTAAAATCAACTAAAAAAAATCACGGTCCTAACGTATAATACCGTCGATATATTTCGTCAAATCAAAAGATGTCACCGAATTTCACGATATTCAACCATTAGTGGAAATTGTTTCAGCGCACGTTTGAACATAGTAATACTAACGATGACAGAACTTTTTGAATTACTGATATATTCTACTTGGGTGAAATCAGTCGACGGTATTATTTACATAAGCACCCGTATTAGTTGTTAACATCATCGATGATATTATACAAGTGTCACAATATCAAAAATATCCTTTTAAATAATCAAATATGTATCGCGCTTTCATGATTTTAAGGTATACGAAAACGTTCGGAACCGCGATTTTAAAAAAAGCGCATACATGGAAAACTTTAATGATATTTAGTGTCACTTAGATTAGAATATATGTATAAAATTGTTTTTTAAGGACTTTATGAGAAAAAAATGATTTAAATACAATATTTTAGCAAAAAATTAACTTAGAATAATCTTTTTTCAAAACGTTCTTTTATAAAAAATGCTTCCATAACAAAAATATTTTGTGTGTTTATATAAAGTAAAGACTTCTCCAAAGAGTCTGAACTAGGATTTTTGAAAAATTCACATTATTTTCAGAGTTACTACCCATTGAAATAATTACCGGCGTTTTTTTCTTAAAATGTCTCCCTTGTGTTTAGTAAAATATGTATAAATCCACTTCTAAGTTGTATATTTCAAAAATTCTAGTTCAGCCTCTGTACAGAGGTCGGAGCTATATTATTATAATAGAAGCATTTTTCATAAAAGGAGAATGTTTTGAAAGTTGGGCATTCTATGTTCATTTTTTTTTTGTCAAATATTGTACTTAAATAATTTTTTACTGTAATAATATTCTTAAAACTATTTTATATACTTTTTCTAATCTATGTGACACTAAATATCATAAATATTATCCATTTATTTGCTTTTGCCGAGTCACGGATCCGTACGTAGTCGGATACCTTAAAAACTGTATGACTGACGTTCAAAGTATAAATATGGATGTTCAGTAACTATGAAACTTATAAAATGTTTTCACATATATAACTTTAAAATAAACATTTTTCTTCAAATCTCTCCAATCATCAGCCGACTACTTCCGTTTATTACGTACGGTTATGCGATTTAAGAAGCTTTTCGCAAACATTCTTTCCCCGAACAACCTCCTTTCAGGAAAATCGAAGCTTCGATTCTCTAAATCTCCCAACCACTTTTCTACACTCTATATCTCCTCTCGTCATGCGTTGCCAATGCATCTTCCAGTAAGTGTCAAGTGCTCAACTCCTCAAATTGCAGTCGTGACGTCTTTTGTATTTCCACGGCAACCCCACCCCATCTTCCTACATTCACTTTTATTATTTTTGTTCTGAGAAAATCCATTTTTTTTTCTTTTTCGAAAATTCTTTTCTTCTACAAGGCTATCGAGAATTCCCAGGGAGCGGAAACACATGGAGGAGGCTATTAAAGGGCCTTGATTCGCCTGATGACTGCTCTAGATTGGATGCAGTGTGACCTGAAGTGGGCTTCAATCCCCACAACGGCCACTAAAGCTCGTAATGACTTTTCCCACCCCGTCCCTGGATTTGATTCACATTTACACTCCACCCCCCTAACCATCTTACACCCCCTCTCCTTGCTTAGATCTAGTTTTCTGGATAGAAATGACAGAAGGTTGATTGGATAAATTGAATGAGGCTAGTCTGTTGCTTTATCAAATATTATTTGGTTTTATATTGCAAGAGTTTTGCAGTGTTAAAAATATTGGTATAGATTTAATGCTGTTCAGATAACTGTGAGCATAATTTCTAATACAAATATGAACTTTACGTAGAAACCATAACAAATTTTCTTTGTATTTTCTACAAAGGAAAATTCAATTGTTTTTGGAAATTCTTCCGTGAAAAAAGATTGACCAACAAAATTTAAACAAATGCATGCGTATATTTTTGATTACTGTGTTTACTTAAGTAAATTATTCCGTAAGTGCGTAGACGTCACATGTATCTTCATTGGAAGCGCACGATGACGCAGAAATATACTGCCGCTGCAGGGAGAAAAGGCAATCGCTGCAATGCTAGCCGTGTGAATAATTTTTTTTCCCCTGACGCCGATTAAAAGGTAGAATAAATGCTGAGGATCAGCTATTCCCATGACAGCACGGGATTGGTTATAGAGAAATCAAAGCACATCTCACACTTCATCAGGATTGAGTTCTCTCGTTAATGTCTCGAGATGGCGTAGAACTCGGGAACGAACAAATTACATACACGCTTCGGTTTGAGATTCATTACATATTTTCTCCGTTCTTTACAATGAATACTCCGCCGTCTGGCAGTCTCTCATAATTGCTTACCCTCCAAGCGGTCTGCACGTAAAATTCCGCCATTCCAGAGATGCTTTTTCTGCCTTCAAGCAAGATTCCTAAAAGCGGCCGAGCCGCATTCTTAAAAATACGGCTCAACCGCTTTTGAGAACCCCACCTGAAAGCAAAAAAATATATGCCGTGCATTTTTGAAGCATCTCCAGAATGGCAAGACTTTAAGTGCAGACCGCTTAGAGGGTTAAGAATCCAACTTGATAAATATTCTTGTAGTTAAAATAGTAATCTGTCATATTTCAAAAGAAGAGAAAAATGTCGAAATCAAGTGTTAAAAAAAACATATAATTTTAATACAGATTGGCCATATCTATTCCACTGGGTGAACCGCAACATCTTAAAAATTTTAGAAGTAGCCCATACCCTGGAAAAGTCCACTCACTCCTACAGAAA
>BMAV01026529.1:63897-81907 GCA_019973955.1 Trichonephila inaurata madagascariensis | reverse complement strand
GGAAGTAAACATATCAACATGTGGATCGTTTAATTGAATAACGGTGATAAATGGCGGCAGAGAAATGCAATCATCGTGAATAATTAAGGAAATTTGCAATGACTCGTTCATCACACATTAGGAAAGCATGAGGCAGTAAATGTCAGCCCCCCCCACAATAATTGTAGGACACTTCATTCCTTCATTATACTTATCACAATGTGGAATATACGTCAAGGGACAATAAGTTGACCTCAATTTATAGTTCTCGTTTCATTATTTAAAATGATAGACACTCATTTCTAATGTTTACAATTATGCTAAGTATAAAATTAAGATCTAGTACATTCTCTGATTTGTGTGTTCTGGGTAAATTCTAAAAGTTATACAAATAAATATTGTTTTAAAACATTAAAATGTATGTATGGTATGTATGTGTAAGTATAGTTATTATTTAAAAATTTGTAGAGCAGTAATTTTCCGGTGTGATTGATTGTCAATCAATGAAACAACTCATTTTAATTATTAACCTATTTCATCTTTCATTAATTTTTTTTTAAGGTATCCGACTACGGAACTGTGAATTTAAAAAAGCGCATAAATGGATAATTTTCATGATATTTAGTGTCACTTAGGTTAGAATACATGTATATAATTCTTTTAAGGACATTTTAACAAAAAAAATTTATTTAAATACAGTATTTTGGCAAAAATTTAACTTTAATCCTTTTTCAAAATGTTCTCCTTTTGTGAAAAAGGCTTCTGTTATAATAATATTTTGCCTGTACATAGCTCAGACCTCTCTAGAATTTAACTCAACTAGAATTTTTGAAATATATAACTTAGAAGTGGGTTTATCCATATTTTACGACAACAGAGGGGAGCAATTTTAAGAAAAAAACGCCAATAATGATTTCAATGGGTGGTAACTCTGAAAATAATGAGAATTTTTCAAAGATTCTAGTTGAGCCTCTGTAGAGAGGTATGAGCTATATGCAGGCAAAATATTATTATAATAGAAGCATTTTTCACAAAAGGTGAACATTTTGAAAAAAGATTATTCTGTTAATTTTTTCCCAAAATATTATATTTAAATAACTTTTTTTTTGTCAAAATGTCCTTAAAACAATTTTGTGCATGTATTCTAATCTAAATGACACTACATATCATGAAAATTATCCATTTATGCGCTTTTTTAAAATCACGATTTCGAACGTAGTCGGATACCTTAAAGTACTGTCTACGTTTTTAAAACTCTTCTGAATATATTTTTAAAATTTTTGTTTCATCTGTGTTTCTGTGAACTTCATATATTAAAGTACTTTCCGTTGTACAGAGGATTATAATTGGTTTCATTTTAAAAATGCTATTACTAAGTAATCACTGCTCAGAACAACTTCAAATTCGAGCTGGATATTTGAAGAAAAAGGAAATGGGGGGGGGTATGACTTAAGAAAACTATAATTAATTAAACAATGAAAACACTGAAATGAATGAAATTGAACTGATTATTTTAAGACCTGTGGTGAGTCGTAATTTTGTCATTAATTATTGTCGAGATCATCAAGAGAGGTACCCACTGCAAGCCGGATTTCTACAATGATCGTTGTAAGATGAGTATGTATGTACATGCTCCCCAATTTCTTTTAGGCCCTTCTGTAACTGGTCAGGACTGGGATGTATCCTGTTCCATCACTGCTTCCAACAGCATCAAAAGTAAATTCACTATTAACAGTATGTTGCCCAGTCATTTATTATAATATCTACCTTCTAGAAGCTCAGTTATTCTACCTTTGTCAAATTATTCCAATTTCCCTAGATTCTGTCCTTCAAATTTTCCTGGGCATAGTATAATCAGTACAACAGCATAAATAGAAATTAATTTACTGCGCTACTGAATTCTTTAAGCACATCGCAAGCTGAAACGGACCTGGATAATTAATCCTTTATATATCTTAGACAGGTGAAGAACAATTTTAAATTTCATTCATGTCGGTCTACTCCTTCCAAACGCAACACTTTTTTTTCTTATAGTAAGTATGTAGTGAGTAATATGCATAAGTACCTATTATATAGGTTGATTCATAAAAAAAGTATAAACTTTCCAAATGCTGTAAAACAGCAACAATCAAAGACAACCGTAAGGTAGATGCACTCTTAAAGTTTGTCAGTCGCACCTGACGGAAGTGACGTAAAAATAGGATACGTGTCATGTGACTAGATAGCAAAAATGGTGTTGTTCGCAGTGGAAAAGACTTTTTCGTGTATTTAAATTTAGCAAAATGCCATGAAAACCACTTTTGGGATATATTAACTCTTTGGTTGATGCTACAGCTGCAGGACAGCATTTACAACTTCATTCGCCAGTTGGATGTTGCACATCCACAATGGTCATCCAACGTGCGCGGTTACCTTGATGAACACGTTCCTCGGCGATGGATTGGACAAGTCGTCGACTACAACATGCCTCTTACCCAAAGGACACCCAGAAATTCTGACTTAATATTTTGTCATTTCCTTCAGGGGGATACGTAAAGAACAAGGTATTTGTCTCTAACCCTACTGCTGATATAGCGGAGCTGAAACAGCTTATCACAACCGCTATCCATGAACTTGATTTAGATATCTTAACATGCATTTTTGGGTGAAAATGATTTGCCGGCTCAATGTGCGTCGTTTGACTAAGGGTTCATTTTGTGACTGTTACAAAACTTTAAATAATCCAAAACAACTCTGTTACAGATGCCATATAACATCTTGCATTGTTCTTGAGTTATAGTGTATTGAAACTGTATACTTGTCTATGAATCACTCTGTAGGATATCCATAGGTATATGTTAATGTTATCATATGAAAATGACTATTGTAAAAATAATTCTTTTTTGAAAAACGATTATCGCTAACTTCCAACTAATAGAATATTAGTAAATTTAAGACTTTTTAGTCGATATAAAGCAACCGAAAATAGAAAAAAATGTATGAAACAAGTGGCCATGCATGAGATAAATACATAATTAAATTTTTAAGAGATTTTGTTTCATATAAATACAGAAAAATGCCATCAAAGTTAAAAGTATGATTTTTACACCTTCAAAAAGAAACAAGGGGATTTGTATTATAATGTAAGATTATTTCAGCTATCCCAATTGTTTGCTATAATTAAAGTTAGATGTTTTAACAATACTAACTCTATGAACAAAATATTATGTGATACATATCAAATATTATATAATGTTATATTTACATGTGGTATATATAGTATGAACATACTAGAAGCTATACTCAGTTTTCTCATCTGAATTAAATTTACTATATATGTATCCCCCCCCCCCCCCAAGAATTTCTCAATTGCCCTTAGCCGCGCCTTATTTATTTTTTTTTTCAAACTGGCTAGGAGTTTTTTATTCAAAATGAAATAATATTTGGGTTTCACATACATTAGGCTTTTTTCTGTCTGTTATTGACAAAATATTTTTTTTAGTAAAGAACATATTTTGTAGTTTATTACATCTTTTCTTATTATATTGTTCAAAAATAGGGTATATGAATAAAAACGTAGAAAAGGAATAAAAAAATAAAGCAGTATCATCCCTGAATCATACAATGTATTTTCTCACGTCTACTTAATACAATCTGTCTACAAAATAACTCAACATGCATCCATAAATCATTCAGATAAATGGGAAAACTGACCTTTTTATATATAAATATTTCTCATTTGTGTGGCTGAAGTATGTACTTAATTTATACCCGTATGGTATTAATTTATCATATGAAGACACGAGTAACATTTCTAGATATTCTCGTATATCAATGTCTCTCTTGTGGACTTATTTAGAAATAGGTTTCTATATAGAATCATTTATTATATATACACCGCAATGATGCTTTCTCGTTTATTTACATCAACTAAAAGAGTATACATTATCCAATAAACTTTCTTTGAAACATTTTGATAAGCAACAATATATTTAAAGAATTTGTATGCTTGTAGTTTATACAAATATATATATATATATAGCTATTTTCTGTAGGGTTTTCACATAAACAGCAAATAATATTCTATGATTGATTATCATTTTAAAATAAATCTCGCACATAATACTACTATATTTTCTTTTACTTGAAAAATAAATGAATATTATCAAGGCATCATTTTAAATTATTATATCCTCATAGTTTCCTTGATATGTTTGTAATAAAATAATTAAATGTTGAATTGGATAAGTCATCGTGAACAAAACTAGTCGTTTAGTCATTCTGATATTCTTTACAGCGGAACTTCTATTAAATTGATAACTCTTTTGGTGTAGTAAAATGAAGTTTTAGATATTTGTTTCAACTTAACAGCTTTTTTAAAGGGTGTTGCCGAAGTCGGACGTCAAATTCAGAGGGGTGATAATAGGCAGCATGCGGACGACAGATTACCATTGTAAATGGGATTGCAAATCACGTTTAGTTGGTGAAAATAGGGATAATAGTAGTTATCTAGATAGCAATGAGCTGAACTAGGAGTAACCAAATGATTTCAGGAATCTGGAGCGCCGAGGCAGGGTAGAAGAAACCTGCAAGTATGAAAATTTCCCTCTTCTCCCGGAGTTGCTGTAGGAAATATTGTCCACTGCGAACCAGAACTTGTGGTTCATACATAGTACACCAGCACATTTTTCGGCAGCGGTGCGTAACCACTTCCATGCTACGTTCTCCGGGTGGTGGATTGTACATGGTGACCTTGTTGCTTGTCCTCCGTGTTCTCCGGACCTCAATTCCTTGAAATTCTTCTTCTGGTGCCATTTGAAATCACTTGTACATGAAACGCCGGTGTCTACAGTGGAGGATCTCACGGCACGGATCGTCGTCGCTTCAGCCGGCACCACCAGCACAACGGAATTTTTCGAATGCGTCCGACAATCCTTCGTCCGTCGGTGTTGGCTGAGTTATGACTTACACCGCGAAAGCTTCGAGTAATTACTGTGACAACCACTTGTCGTTGCATTTCTGACGTTGAGCTGTGATGCATTGTTCCTATCGTAACCAGGCGTTACGTCTACTAAATGTATTTCTTACTTCTTCGTGCTCCTTTTCATTTCCCTCGACATCACATACTTCATAACTGTTTTTGAAAAGTACTCAAATAAAACGAGGTTTGCAGCCCCATGTTCTGTGCTAATTTGTCTTCTTCAAGCTGTTTGCTGTCACCCCTCTGAATTTCTCGGTCGAATTCGGCAACACCCTGAAGAGTCAATTCAAATGCTTAAAGAATTTTCATGCAACTGTTTGGGATATTATCTTTATAAGTGACATTACAATTAAAGAAATTTCTGAAACTGTTCTTCAAATTCTTTTTCTTTGAATATGCTGACATATTTGTTGCTCTTTTGCATGCTCTTATGGATAAGAGTCATAGTTTGAGAGCATCGGAATTAAAGCATTATTCTTCAAAAACAAATATTTTTAATTTTATATACTCTAAATAGCACCTAGCATGAATAAATTGATTAATCACTTAAGTGAACAAAAACATGCCGAGCCTTTAGTAACAGGGGAATCAGTTGGTCTTTAAATTTATGTGTACACTGATAGATAGAACTGAGATTTATAATCATTTGCTAAATAGATTCCATTGATATTTAAATAAAATCTTAAGAACTTTTCTGAATGGCATCATTAAAAATGACGCGGTATTATTCATGTGTCTAGTTTTACCTTTTGGTATACCACAGTCACCGCACATTTGTAAGAAGTCAGTCTATGCTGCTACAGATGTCATCATCCTATCCCTGAGGATACTCGTCGTTCAACAAGAAAGTCCTCTTACTGACTGACGGTCTATAGTGTGGCTGTATGATCTTCCAAGTCCGAACTGATATGTCTGTTCTCTTGAACGTTAGTGACGGGAAGACGTTGAGATCCTGTATAACGTTCAGAATGACATGCCTATAAGCCCATTGATTACATATTTAAATGACAGTAGTTGAATTCCAATCAATGTAAGTAGAAATGTTACAGAATGATGAAATGCAACCTCGCTAGTCTCCAATCCTGTCGCTATCGAATTTCGACATGGGTTGAAAACCGTCCTCCTTTTTATATGAGGCACAGCACAATCTTCTACAATAGAAAATAAAATAATGAGAACCCATCTGCCTAACTTTCCTTAAACAGAATTTGAAATGTTTTTTTCTCCTGCTATGTTTTTCGACTGGGCATGAATGCTAATCATTTGACTTGTCCCAGCTTCTTCTTCATTTCCTGCGAATCTGATGCTTGTATCATCCTTCCTTCATGATTCAATGGGCCAGCATTGTATTTCAGAATAAAGCATATTACGAACATAATAAATTAATTCATATAATAACTTTTTAACCATTTAAAAGAGAATGGTGGACCAATAAAACAAATTTCTTAAATTGTTAGCATAATTAGCTGAAAATGGAATCACAATATAGTAAATGATTAATATATTTCACAATTTAAATATATTTTTTTTAAAAAAAACTATAATAAACTGATTTTGTTTAAGAAAATTAAATTTTTTAAACCATTTTTAAAATTGATCCTTGCACATTAGTTTTTGAGATATGTACATAATTTGTCTGTTATATATAAATAAACTACAACAAAATATATCTGTGCATGGATTTTTAATTCTGAATAAAATTTGATGATAAAAAGATAAATTTTCTATTTTATATGAAATATTTCACCAATTATCACACATTCACGGTATTCAAAACAACACAAAATACGATCCGTTAAATTTTTTTTAGAAAACTAATGCACAAATTTGTGAATTATATTTCATAAGTTGTGGAAGTTTCAAAAAGACATGACGTAATTTGAAACGCAAGGAGCATTTTACGTAACAATGAAAATGGAAAATTTACGAACTAAGAAAAGTGAATTTTAAACATATATTTCAATAAAAAAGTATTCATTAATTATTAATCAAAATGACAAAATTATTCGACGGAATTATTCTATGAATTATATAAGAAATATTATTAGTACAAAAAATCAAAATTTGATATTGCGAAAGTCCACCATCTCCTTAATCATTCTGCAACGTTAAATAAGTATAATTATAAGAATTGAAAAAAAATTAAGTCTATGTATGTTCATTAATAATTATCCCCCCCTCACCTACTTTTTTTTATAAATTTCTTTATTTTTTATTTTTTAAATTTTGCATATTAAAATTTAATTTTAATAAAAATGTGGAATCTTTACGATTTTTCCGAGCGCATGCAAACGTTCTGAAGACAAAATATTCGCAACTCAGTTTCTGTGTGTTTATGATATTTGTTTGGTATATATCATTCCACTTTCTTTTTTAATTATATGCGCGATAGCTCTTAAATATAATTTTGAAATATTTATTCTGAAACATGTTTCTTTTAAGGTACATTTAATCCATTCAGTACAAAAAAACCTAATTATGCTCCAACTTCAGTATCCAAGACGCCTTCCACATTTACTTTTGCAACTCTAAATTGTTTCCTGGGGTAACAAAAATAACTGAGCCTTTCTTTAACTAGTTCGAAAATCTATTCTTTGAATCACATTCTTAGTCATTTATGGTAAGCATTACTATATAGTCTAAGCATTATAGTACTCTTCGAATTCCACTAAATGAACGCATGCAAAATTCAAAGCGAGCTTTTCTTCTAAAACGAATGTCCTCTTTTCCTCCAGGTGATACAATTACAGTCGCGTTTTATTTAAACAGGAAAATCGAGTGTGAAAAATTGTTTTAGTAAGGAAATTTTCCAATTCCTCTCTTTCTCAAATCCCTGCTTTCAATCACAAGAGCTTGAAGAAAATTGGCTTTAGGGCTTTGGAAGGGGAAAAAATTTTCCAGAAAATATATATGAGATCCCATTTTTTCCTTTTTTTTTTATGAAGCGAAACACTAAAAGCGGAAGAAACTGTTGAAAATAAGGTGAAGAAAGTCCCCGAGCACTTTTCGCAAAGAGGGAGGGTAAAAAATACAATCCCGACCTTAAATAAAGGTGAGAAAGAAACATGAAATAAAGAAAGAAAAACGTGGAACAGTCGTACGAAGCTTTTGGTCCCGTGTGAGGTTTAGATTAGAAATGTCACAATAGAACGTTTGAAAATTCCTGCGCCATTGTACTTCTCCGAGGTACTTGCTTTCTAACTTTCTCAAGTTAAACAACAAAATTGGTAAATCGCTTTTACTGCATCAAAAGATATTCGAATTTCTCGTGGAAGCTGCTGATCCAGATTGTTGGTGTTATTTAAAATTTGTATGAATTATGACCTATAAAATGCTCTTACCAATTTAGGTTTAGAGAAGATCAGCAATTTTATGTCTAGAAATTATTTTATGATTCCTATAAATTAGAAAATAAATATGTTTCTTTAATTTTTGATTTTAAATATCATAATATCATGAAAAGATGTTCCTTTAATAAACAGAAGTAAATATTTAACAAACAGTATTTAAGGTATCCAAACACGTTGAAATAAGCAAATTTGGTCAAAGCATGTATTTTTTAAATTTTTTATTTTATTGAACAAGGCTATCTTTTGGCTTTACAAAACAAACTCTTTTTGTTCCTACGCTATCTAGAGGTGAAGTTAAAATCAATTTTATAAAATTAGAAAAAACGGAAGGAGTTTTTTAATCTACCAGAAGTGGGCATTTAAATTGTTCAAAACCTATCATGGCAAGTATGATAACTCTAAATGTAATAAATATATTTCTATAAAACTTACAGAAGATGATATTTATATTATTTTCTAGAGAATGTACTAAAATAATTTTTATAGTAGGAATATTTTTTGAGCTATGTGTTGTTATTTAAATAATGATCTCAAAAAAAATTTTACATTTCTTCTAATATTTACTCTCGATCAGCTCTAAAATTTTAAAATTTTTAACAAAACTCTAAAATTTTAGTACATTTTCTAGATAAATGCATCTGATTAGTTTTAATAATACTTTTACTAATATAAGTACATTACTTTTTTTTCCCTAATTGCATTAAAGTTTTTCAAAAAATTGCTAAAATTTCACTTCTAATTGTGCTTTTTGTAAAATTTAGATATTTTTTTCTAAACACTGCTATATATAGCTAAATATTAGTATTTATTGGTATTGATTCTTAGAAAAGCATCTAAAATGGTTTAGTATACTATTTTTTTTTAAAAAAAAGTACTGCGATAGTGTACGGATATCTTAATTGAATAATACGGATATCTTAACGATACGGTACGGATATCTTAATTGAATCTTAATATAATTTAAAAAGCAAAAAGCTTAAATATTATTACACAGTAACATTTCAAATAAACGCTTTTAGATTTTCAAATCAATAATATATTTCAAATGTAGATTAACTAACTGAAATTCTAGATCAATAATTTAATAATAAAACCAAAATGCACATGCAAACTAGGCACCCTTCTCCTGCAAGTTGGAAACAGCTAAGAACAGGAATTTAAACGCTTAGTGACTGCCCCGAATAGGAATTCCTTTTCATCTCAGTTGTCCCCCATTCCAAAAGTAGCAGCCAAAGTGCCTATGTATGACTCATTTTATCAACAACTTACCCTGAGGTGGTGACTCAGGAATTGAACAATATATGGCAGCACATCCTATTGATACCGGTTTAGTATGCACTCCATGGAGGGTTTCAAACTTCGACACAGTCACATTAATTTCCAACTGGTTATTCAAAACACCTATGGCAGGCATCTCAACAAGAGACTGCCCACAATGCCAACTTTAATACTTTCCAACGACACTCAAACCTACTGTTGATGTACATAGATTGCAGTAATGATTGAAAAATAACATTCTCTATGCATCAATAAGAAAGTTCTTTAACAGCATAAACGACTTCCTTCTCTGGGGAGGGGTTTTGCATCAACCTTTTCTCTTACTAGTTAAAAACAGGAAAAAAACATGAATTAAAGTTTCTAACGACAGGTCTGATTTGAGATTCCTTTTTCTTCCAGTTGCTTAATACGTGCATGGCGTAGCTGCAGACTGGAAGGTTACTGGTTCTAGTTAAAACATTAATACCCAAGCCAACAGCTTAGGATAAAAGTGTGATTGTGAATTTATTATTTCATCACTTAAGGCTACTTATCACTCTATATAAAAATAATGCTAAGCGGCATGAGCGTCTGCAAGTGAAAACTGATATTGATTAGTATTATCAACTACAGAAAATACACTTAAAATTTCAGGCAAATAAACTTGCTATTTTTCGTGTTTTCCTGGTAATTTTGAAATAATGTCCAGTTTGATTTTATTTTTTTCTAGACAGTTACTTATTTTTTCCGTGAAAAAATGGAGCACTAAAATTTTATGTAGAAGAGGATAAAAGGATAAACTGAGGAGTATGGAATTCTTGTAGATTTTATTCAACGATTTTTGATGTAAACATGTTGGAGACTTGCATGGAAATAATGACTGACTGACAGCATCAGATTGCATTCCATATGCAATCTGTCAAGTGATTCCCACAGTAAAAATATGGAGAAAACTGTTATGGAAAATAAAGCAACAGTTAATAATAGGATTAAATTTTTTTTATTTCCAATACAGTAAAATACGTTTAATGTGAAAATGCTTAAAATTAAAATTTAGTTAACACGAAATAATACAATGGTTATAACAAACTACTGGTAAAAACAAGTATTTCCATGTATTTTTTTTTATTTTAACCTGAAAAGAAAAGTGCTTAACACAAAATATTTCCCTTCTGGTGAAGGTGGATACTGAAACTCAGCCGACACTTAATAAAATGTTTGAGAAATTTTCTGTTTTATTGGATATTACTACGGTACTACTGAAAAAATTCGTTGAAATATCGATGATAATGTGTATACAGCCTCAATTACGCAAACGAAAGCATTTTTAAGCTTGTTCATAGCTCTAAAAATGCCACTGATGCAGATTTCGACGACGAAAATGAAATGACTAATACATCTCCTGTTCCCAAGTCATCCGAAGCGAAGAATATCATGGAAAGTATAAGTAGATTAAATGGTGAAAAGAATAACCAAATTGTCGCCATCAAATAATTTGTTGACAATTTGATGATAAAAAAGACAATGCAAAGTAAAATACCAGATTATTTTCCAAAGACTCAACAAATGATTTTTATTAAAAATTTTCAAATTTTGTATTAAATTTCATTAAGTTCTAGTGAATGTTTTTGTTTCATTGATTTTTATTAATTACATGCATATATACATATCTATGTAAATTAAATGCTCTCTAATAAACCTAATTTTGTGACGTATATGTTTTTTTTCCAACATTCTTTAACACGTAGCTCTTTTAAAACGAACAAATATTTCATTCTTCTCTCCCTTTTGTGTTAAACATTTTTTACTGTTTTTATATAATGAGCATTTCTCCACAAACGAATCATATTTATATAAAATGTTTTTAACTTAATTTTCTGCAAAATGAGATAAAACAATTTTGTAACGAAAACGTACTATTTTTTATGTTATTTAGCTTTTATTAAATGGTTAGTGCCCGCTTACAATATTTTAATTGCATTACAACTAAGTGCATATATTCGCATCACTTAAGGCAGTGATCCGCAACCCCCGGTCCACGGACCGGTAGAGGTCCGTGGATCAAATGGTGCCGGGCCGCCTAAAGAACATTAAACTATTGCCATTTTATTTAAAGTGGTGCATTTGTCTCGGATTTGCGCAACTTTTCACGGAAATCACTTTATGTTACACGTTAAATCACTTTTATTCATTTTTGGTGTAACTATATTTTATTCTGAAGGCATATTTAAATGTAACTAAATTAAAATTGTTAAATCAACACTATCTAAAATATAAACAATCAACGTGTCTCACCCTCAGCGGGCCGCGGTAAAATTATCAAACGTTGACCGGTCCGCAGCGATAAAAAGGTTGAGGAGCACTGACTTAAGGTATCCGACTACATTCGGAAACGTGAATTTTCAAAAGCGTATAAATGGATATTTTTATGATATTTAGTGTCACTTGGATTAGAGAAAACGTATATAAAATTGTTTTAAGAATAGTATTACAATAAAAAATTATTTAAGTACAATATTTTGACCAAAAATAAATATAGAATGATCCATTTTAGAATTTTTGAAATATATAACTTAGAAGTGGGTTTATCCATGTTTTACGACCACAAAGGTGAAAAATTTTAAGAAAAAAACGCCGATAATTATTTTAATGGGTTGTAACTCTGAAAATAATGTGATTTTTTCAAAAATCATAGTTGAGCCTCTGTACAGAGGTCTGAGCAATATACAGGCAAAATATTATTATAATAGAAGCATTTTTCACAAAAGGAGAACATTTAGGAAAAAGATTATTCTAAGGTTATTTTTTACCGAAATATTGTATTTAAATAATTTTCTTTTGTCAAAATGTCCTTAAAACAATTTTATACATGCGTTCTAATCTAAGTGACATTAAATATCATGAAAATTATCCATTTATGCGCTTTTTTAAAATCATGGCTCCGAACGTAGTCGGATACCTTAACCTGTCTAACTCTAAATTTTAAGAGAACTTTTTCTTATTAATAAGTATGAGATCAAAGATAATAGATAATTCTTTATTTAAAATTCGATAACTCGTAATTTTGAACTATGTTTAAATGACTTCAGCAGGAACAACACTCCCTTCTCTTCCACATCATACGAACGTGAGTACTTTAAGACACAACAGATTTAATGAACAGATTTGAACTCATAACCCCGCCGACCACGAATTTGTGATCATGAATTACTCTGCTACTTTGGCCACAAAATTTTATGGTGGTGAAATTGGTGCCCTTTGATGAACTTGTTGCTTTTTAGCTACATTTTAAAAAGGTCATTACATTATAGATCCTCAGCTGAAATAAGCAATATATCAAAAATAAACACATTTCTATAGAAAATAAAAAATATACTTCTTAAAAGTGTAATACAGAATTTAGAGAATTATGTTTTAAATCACATTTAACAAATTTACTTTTGTTGGAAACCATTTAAGAGGAAATAATCTTTCATTGGCTCCGAGGAAAAAGAAGTAAAACCATTCGCTCACATAGCAGGTTTTCTACATATTTAGACGTATGAGACCAAAATTATTAGAACAGAGCTAATTACTTCAAAATGACTTTCACAAAATTTGTAGCACTTCTTTCTGATACATAAATTTCGAATCAAGAAATCCCAGTAGGTACTTCGGACCCTAATATTGGTAACATTTACTTCATACTTAATTTGCCTTCTTTAAACAAACTATTCCTTCACGCTCACTTTCTTCCACGAGTAATTTATCCATTTTTCTCTTGTATTGATACTCGAAATCAAATACTCAGAGCAATGTATCACTGCATCACAGGTATTTTTCCCTCCAAATCATAAAAGTTGGACAAACTATACTCCCTTCTGAAATTAACAATAGGAACGATTGTATTATTGAAGTTCAAATGAGAATTACTATAGGTAATAAATGTCTTAATAGAATACAAAAATATATGGAATCGAATGTAATCAAAAGAAAAATAAAGGTTATATTGTATAAAAGTCAGTATCAGTATTAACTTATGGATTAAAACTTGGTCCATATCCCGAGCAGATGAGAACATAATAAGTATTTATGAAATGAAGATTTTAAAATTTATTTTTGGTGGAATTAAAGAAAATTGCACATGGAGAAGAAGATGAATTTTATATAGAATTCCATTACACATGTAAAGAAGCTGACATCGTTAACTTCATCAAAGTACTATGAATAAAATGGACAGGCCAGGTTGTCAGAATGGTCGAAGACCGCACCACTAAGAAAGTCTTATATGCCAAATCAATTGGAGAAATGACAGGTCAAACCTAAGAAGGATTGATAACCTAGAAAAAGACCTTCTAATTTTGAGGAGAAAACTAGCAGGAAAAGGGCTGGGCTTGAAAAGGCTTCTGGAGAAGGCCAAGGTCTAGCCTGGGCAGTCGAGCCACTGGGAAGGAAACTATATATATATATACTTCCCTACTATACTTTTCAGAACAACTAACTGAAGGAACGTCCAACAAATTTAAGGAATGACAATTCGAATTACGTTAAATACAAAACACAAAGAATTAAAAATCGAATAATGAAACTTTTCTACAAGGATTACAAAATGTTCTTTCCATAACAAAAATTCATTTTTTTTTAGAAAAACTCCCGTCAATTTAAAACATCAAATAATATCAAAAACTCATGATATAATAAATGCATCAACGTTACCAAAGGGAATAATTTATAAGACCTAAATCCTTATCCTGCCATGTTATATAAAACAAATATTGCCAAACGGGAGAAGAACCCTATTCATCAATTTAACCAAATATATTAAAGGATATTTTCAATCAGATTATCCAAGATACTGTAAATTAATATAATAAATAGAATTTGTTTTAAACTGGAATTACTTACAAGTAAATAAATATTTGAATAATTAACAGTAATACCCCGTGCTTGTCTATCATGAGAAAAATATACCAGATTTGATATAAGTTACTTATAAACAAAAATAATGCATACAGTCGGAACTCCATTTTGCGAACTCTATATAGCGAATTTTTTTTTATTTTCAGAACTTTTTCTGGTGCCTAGATCATTTTACAAAATTTCTACGTAAAATAAACTCCAAATAGAAATGCAATTTTTATCTAACGAACTTTTTCTCTTGTGATTCAATTTTTTTCTCCCCATTTTCAAAATATTTCTGGACATTTCAAACTATTTTCTTTTTTAACACATTTCGCGATAATCAATGGCCGTTTCCTTGATCACTAAGCTACAGCGGCCTCCAAGTGTCAATGGAATAAATTAGTAAAAGACGATACAGATAAAATAAAAAATCCCATCCCCTTGCATTTCTTCAATACCTCTTTACCAGTGTGATAAATTTAACATTCCATTTTAAGAACTGTAATTGAATATTTAATTCAATTTCCCCCTCCAGGTGATACCTAACTGATGATACCTAAAAGCTAAATTTACTTTTGCTAATAAAAAAAAGACTTTCCAACTAAATGCGACATGTCAATTCTATAATTGGCATTTAATATATTGGACAATTTGATACCACTTCTCGTCTAACCTTTTTCACATTAATCCATCTTATCACTAATTTTATCTAAACGCCAAGAAGGACCTGACTACACATTTCCAATAAGATTTTAAGAAAGGTACTTTAAAATTCAATTTAGAATCTCATTTCACAACTTCAGGTCAATTTAAAGAGTCAATACTAGCTATCAATCAAGAATTCGTTTCAGAAGAAAAACGAAACGTTCTCAATTCAATTCAGTTTTTTATTCCGTTTAAATCTTAAAGATAGCATTGCAGAAGTCAATTTTTCAATCTAACTTCTAAATTGACACTTAATTCAAATAAAAAAAGAGAATCAAGCTTATTTAACATTATCCGGTCTTTAAAGACAGTCCGACACGTAAAAGAAACAGAAACTGCTTCAACAGAGAACACAAAAAAAAGCAGCAAATCGAATCCTATTCCTTAGAGAAAATAATGAATAAATTATCCCTTCTTAAATTGATATTTATGCTACCGCGCACGAACGCGATGAAAAAAAGGGCGGAAATATTCTCGGCAAATTAAATCCTAAATGATTAAGAGATATCGTCGCAAGTTCTAGGTTAAAAATAGAAAGAAAAAAAAAAGAAATTAAGAAGATCGAGAGATTGAAAGAGTAGGATCAAAAATGTAAAGAAATTTTCACCTTGCCCAGATTCTATCTCTACACGAAAGGTGCTGCGAGTGAAAAGTTTCGATTTAATCGTATTTCTTTTTCATCGATGGTACAAGTTAATGAAGCATTAGAGCACGTAATCAGCGATGAAAGAACGTAATTGCCTGAAAATTGTATATTTGATTTTGTTTTGCTTTCTTAGATAAATCTTCATTGGGTAGTTAAGGGGAATTTGCTCTAAGTAAAACGGAAGTGTTTTTAGAGATTCGCTTAAGGGTGAGCTCTTAAAGGCTTTTGTGTTTTCATGTTTCTGTGTATTTATGGATGTAACAAGTAATATAAAAAAAGAAAGTCAATTCCTACTTAGGTCACCAAAGAAAAATTTTACTTTAGTTACTTTTTTTAAAACATTACAAGTAATATAATTATGTATATACGTATGACAGAATCACAATAATAAGTGACAAAATAGAAAGCGGTTTTCCCCTTGCAATTTTTCATTTCCTTTCTATATATTGTGTTAGACTATGTTTTGTTTTTTGTTACTGTTCAGGTATTAATTAAGTTTAATTATTTTAATAAAATAGTATAGTAAAAAAAAGAAATCACATTCTCATTAATTAGTCGCTACCGGTTGGGATTCGAAACCATGAACTTTGGATTAGTAGTCCAACGCGCTATCCATCCGTTTGTTACCAATTATTTATTAATTAATGAATGAATATCTGAAAAACTGTATTAACGACACTTATATGCCATCCACTAGAAGTTTAAAAATCTATTTGAGCTTGAATGGATTAATAGAAAGTACTTTATTAACGATTGATAACGAAATTGACTGTCCTTAGATCCGTTTTTCTCAAACTGTGAGGTACACCTCCCTATAGGGGCATGATAACTCTACGAGGAGGTGGGGGGGGGGCACGAGCATATTGAAAAGTCGAAAACAAAAGATTATTTAAAAAAATATTATATTAATTTACTGAAAATAAACAAACTAAAACTTTCTGATGAAATAAATATAAAATGCACATTTACACTGAGATAATACACATATAAATGTATCAATACTGCATGATGTATTTTATAATTAATTTACAAAAGTAAGTTAAGAGCAATTTTAATAATTACCAGTGACCCCATGGACTTGTCATATATAAAATTATACAGAAACTTTAACACTTATCATAATAATTTGTATTGATTATTATTAATTCCTTAACTGCTGATTAAGGTATCCGACTACATTCGGAACGATGATTTTAAGAAAGCGCATAAATGGATAATTTTAATGATATTTAGTGTCACTTAGATTAGAATACATGTATAAAATTGTTTTAAGGACATTATGACAAAAAATATTTAAATACAATATTTTGGCAAAAAACTAACTTAGAATAACCTTTTTTCTAAATGTTCTCCTTTTGCAAGAAATGCTTCTATTGTATTAATATGTTGCCCGTATATAGCTTAGACCTCTGTACAGAGGCTCAACTAGAATTTTTGAAATATATAACTGAGAAGTGGGTTTACCCATGTTTTACGACAACAGAGAGGAGAAATTTTAAGAAAAAACCCCGATAATTATTTCAATGGATTGTAATTCTAAAAATAATGTCAATTTTTCAAAAATCATAGTTGAGCCTCTATACAGAGGTCTGACATATATACAGGCAAAATATTAATACAATAGAAGCATTTTTTTACAAAAGAAGAACATTTGGAAAAAAGGTTATTCTAAGTTAATTTTTTGCCACAATATTGTATTTAAATAATTTTTTTTTGTCAAAATGTCCTTAAAACAATGTTATACATGTATTCTAATCTAAGTGACACTAAATATCATGAAAATTATCCATGTATGCGCTTTTTTATAATCATGGTTCCGAACGTAGTCGGATACCTTAAAAGCTATGCAATGCGCTCCCCAATGCCACCGTTTCCCATGTACGCGTGCGTATGTGATGTATTGGGGTATGGAGAAAAGAAATAAATAAGCAAATCCTCTGAAATAAGTAAATCTTTTGCAAACACTGTGGATGTCTTTTTATTGCATTACAAAGCCTTCGGAATAATTTTATGAATACCAGTGTATAGAGATAATCGTACTTCGGAAAGAAGTATATATACGTCCGGGGCAATTAATGCTTTGACCAAGCGTTTATATACGCCATTGACACTTAAGAAGTTAAAGTCGTATTATATATTTAGCACCAAAGTATGATATTATTGAATTCAATACATTGTAACTATATGTAGGGGGAGGGGGCGTGATGAAAATTATATGATTAAATATTGGGT